>BHDV01037785.1:136331-164758 GCA_005406045.1 Adoxophyes honmai | reverse complement strand
AGAGTCGTAATATACCTTTGATTTTTATAAATCACGTGTTTCATTTTTTAGCGAAAAAAATTGCCAGGCTTGACAATGACCCGTAAACATTTTTCTCGACTCCAAACTTTTACAACAAAATTGACGATTTTTCGTAGCGGCGCGGTCGTCGTCCTCGCGGTGTCACTCATGTGCGGCGTGCCATTTCTTTTGCACGCTTTATCATTCCTTGTGAATGAAATTAATTTTCCCTTTCTCTTTTTGCGCATTTCTTCCACAATAGCACACAAATGAAGTCACAGCCCCGTATCCTAGCACTCGGGTATGTTGTTTTTGTCTTAAAATAATAACGACGAAGCGAGTTGAAGCCGCAAAGACACCGGCAAGCGTTGCGTAATCAGACGTACCGTTCCCACCGAAATATTTGGATAAATTTTGTTAATCCCAACCCATATCCGAGCGCGCCGTTTCTGTGCGGATGCACGGTTAAAAGATTCGTTAAAGTAAGTAAAATACACGAGCCGGTCATTACGGAGGATAATCCGGGATAAGTGCGAGTAAAACCGAGGGTGTCTTTAGGCAATCTGATAGCTACCACTTTGGGCCTCAAAATATATAGGTATCAAAATGCTTTCGATATTTTCCCTTGAGCTGTGATAAAATGAAATGGATGGTTCCTCCGCTCCGGGTTTTCGCTTAACTGCTTCTATTGAAGATGCGTGAGATAAACTACGCAGACGTCGTTAGTTCCTATAGTTTGTTGATCGCGAACTTAATGCGGGGGAAGGGAGAATAAAGAGGCAGGAGCCGAGCGCTATTCCGAGGAATCGTACGTAGTTTCTTCTAACTTTGTACACGTGACTTTGAGGAAGATTTACTTAACATGTAAAGTAATATTCAACTTGTGTAAAAGCTCAAATTCTAGTTGTTATTAGCATACACCGGTTTTGCGGGGGCAAAAATGTACCAGTGCTAGTGCTTAATTAAATATCGACTAAGTTTATCGACATTGATAAAAATAAATTTTTAACCATCATTATGTTTTGCCGTATGGTGTCGAGATAGAATAATACCTTCTCTCCATTTCTTCCGTGGATGTCGTAAGAGGCGACTAAGGAAATAGGTTTAGGTGTGTTTTAGGCGACAGGCTACCAACCTGCCACTATTCTACATCTTCCATCTTTGTAAAGCTAAAACTACGCTAGAAGTGGCTGCGAAGCGTGATATAGTCATAATCAAGGTTTTGTCTGTCACGTTTCATGTGCTCTGCCTACACCATTTGGGAACATAGGCGTGATTGGATGTAGGTATGTATGCATGTATTATCATAAGTAAACTAATGGCTAAGTTTGAATTACCCAATGGTTGTCCGTCATTTTTATCGATATCAACTTATCAACAAATAAAATTAGTTTAATGTGTCCTCGCACTTTTAAACGTCAGTACATTTTTGCCCCCGCGAAACCGATGTATGGTTATTAGCTAGCTTATAGTCAGATTATAACTGCAGAAAAAATCAAACAATAGAAATTTAGAACTACTATTTGCTAAAACAATGTTTTTTTGATAAATACATATTACTTTCTCGAAAAAATCGGCTACTTATGCAAAACAACTCTTTGTGCCAATTCTACTCTGAAAGCCTACTAAAACAACAAAAAGAGAAAAGGCCACTAAGCACGAAACGAATACATACAAAGTGCATTCGAAACAAGCCGAAACAAAGGCTGCAGGAACTCTTTCAATAAACCTTAAGTGTGAATATAAAAGTCGTATAATAGCTCCCTGGGGCGTTTACTGCCACCACTTACTACCTCTAATGGATCATGTGCACTTTATTGTCGAAAATTGCATTTGCCAGATGAAATTCTTCCGCACTTTGTTTTATGGACCGGCTTGAGTGTGAGCCCAAGGATCTTATGTATTGCATTGTTGTAAGATTTCTATAAGTGCATCTACTACTTCTACAAATACATGCAGCAACTCAAGACATATTGAAACGAAAGTGATGCAAAATATTTTAGACAATTTTTCCTGATCAATTAAATCGAATAAGCAAGTAGGTATAATTTTGTCAGGTTTTGCTTACATTGATTTTTTGTTTGGTTGAATGCTGAAAGCCTGAGTCAAATAACGCAAATTAGTGAGCAAAACGGAAGGTAAAGTTTTGTAATAGAGGGAGAGAGAGATAGATGACGTGAATACGAGCGAGAAGGGAGTATTAACTTTTAAACCGCCATGATGATAAAAACAAAAGATAATCAGCAAAAGGTATACACAATACATAGTTTAAGTTCGTAAAAATATACATAATATATGCAGTGTATATCGCTTCATCCATTCACAGCTCTGAATAACGAATATTTTTAGGAAGTAAAGCATTATTTTTAGCCCACCTTTTACTTTAAACGTTTAAACATGATTTTTCCCTTTTCCGTAGACAAAAAACCATCCACCCACAAATCGTCTCTTTATTCACGCATTATAGTCTAATAAGGTTAGGAAATCACCTCGGAATTCGAGATACCCAGCTGGAAGTTTTGTAAATATTTGCATATTGAGGCCCTAAAAGTTGTCTCAAAACCTACATATTCTAGGGTGTGAGCGACTATTAAATTTCAAGGTCAAAAGTCACAAAAATCTGTTTTTTGTGCTTCTTTTGTAAATATCTCATTTCCTATGGGTTTTTGCTCTTTGTGTTCCTTATCGATATTGTAGAATACAAAATTCTCTACAAGCTTTGTCTTTTATTTTTTTTATACGGTTAACCGATTTCGAGATAGAGGGCGGAGAGCGCGCGGTCATAACATCACTTTAGGTCGACCGGTCTCCGATCGGAAACGCGCCATTATATACTTGATAAACTATTGATAGATCAATGATTATAAATATTTGATTAATTAAATCAATGTGGCTTTGGGTTGGCTGCTGACTGTCTTCGTTTTCTGGCGTAAATTAGAAGATGTGTCCCTCTACGCTGGATTTTTGCAATTTTTTTCTATGTACCAGATCAGCTGGTTTTCGATTTTTGACGTAAAATGAGGTGACCCACTAAGTTGAATATTTTTTGTAAAGGAGGTATGTCGATTCCAACAGTAGTTTGGTTGGGCTCTAGTGCTTTCTAATCAGGGTCACCAGGTACTCCAGATCTTCAATTATCCCAGTTTTTATATTTTTCCCTTTATGTAGTCATTAATCCCTAATTTTGTACCAAATTTCAGCTTTGTGAGTTTATGGGAAGTAGGTACTAGTTCTATTTTGATGATCATGAGTGAGTGAGTGAGTGTCGAAAATGCGAAACTTTGCTTTCGTTTAACTTCGGAACTAAATGACCTGCTGACTTGAAATTTTGGATTTTAAGTATGTAATTATAGCTTATTAGATGACAAAAATTTCAGCGTTCTGGTCTTATCCAGAAGTGCTCAAATAGGTGCCTGAAAACGCGGCGAAATGGATCCAGTAAAGGATGGTACGGCAGTGCTTGCTTCGCGCTCGACTTGGTGGGGGCACGGCCGTGCCCCCGACCATCAACTTCTGCAGCATTTTGAAGTTTTACAATATCTGTGTCGTTTTGGCCATCGAAGTACCCAAGGCCTTAAGTGATGCTGTAACCGCGCGCTCTCCGACCTATATCTCGAAAACGGTTCACCGTATAAAATAAATTTAGACGCAAAATTTGTAGAGAATTTTGTATTCTACAATATTGATAAGGAACACAAAGAGCAAAAACCCATAGGAAATGAGATATTTACAAAAGAAGCACAAAAAAACGATTTTTGTGACTTTTGACCTTGAAATTTAATAGTCGCTCACACCCTAGAATATGTAGGTTTTGAGAAAACTTTTAGGGCCTCAATATGCAAGTATTTACAGAACTTCCAGCCGGGTATCTCGAAATTCCGAGATTCTTACCTTAATTAACCTTACTTTATTAGGCTATTACTTCGTAAAAGGGTAAGGTTCAAAAAAATTGTACATAAATTAAGGGTTAATAAAAACAAAATCACGATCGCGTCTTTTGTGTTACGAAAATTACCTATACAAAATGTATGGGTAATTGTCGTAACACAAAAGAATCAATTAACTTTTGTTTTTATTAAAGCCCTTAACTATGTACAATTTTTTTGAACCTTACCCACAAATCGAAATGATCCGTTTCTTGTAAATTCTAAAAATGTCAGGTTAAACTGAAATGTCAAACAAACGAGTGTTTCAAAAATAAAGATATTATTTTTAAATGTCATCTTCCTGCGAAACCAGAAAAAATGCCTTTATGATGATATAAATAATGATAGGTACTTATCATTATTTATATCATCCAGACCAAAAATGTACATGTAGGCATACCTCCCTTTACTGAGCACGGGCCTGTTCTCAATGCGTGCGCTTTAGAAACTTCATTACACAAATTCAAATTGCTTCGTATTTGTATGAAGGCTTCCGCATGAGATTTTCCTTTACCCAACAGCTCATTTTAAATAACGCATATAAAAGTACAAAAAAATACAATATATTTCTTTATCGAGCAGTGAAAGAGCAATAAAAGTAGATCCCAGATTTTTTCCCCAGGCAATTAACATAGTGAACAAAATAGTGATGTAAAATTTAAGTAGTTAGTGTACATTTGAAATCAGAGGGCAAGCTAGGATTTAAACTATTTAAAGCAACATCACTCTTCTTTAGGGGCCTTAGCACAAACCACTGAGCTCCAACAGTTTCTCAACTCAATGATTAGCAAAATACCTCCTAATCAGTTGTGCCGGCGCATCCCAGCGTAACTGACCGGGACTTAAGCCGACAGTCACCAAAATTTGTCCTACCTAATTTCACAGCTTACCCCTTATATGAGCCATTAAATTCACTTACAATTAGACCAAGGAAGGATATCCGAGGGATCTTCACATATCATTAACTTTTTACACAGAGACGCGTCCCTGACAAATTCCTTTTAAAACTGGCCGACGGCCAGGGCCCAGGAACGGTGTTAGGGCGAAAGTTGTTTTTGTTCAATTTACATGAGTGTTTTAGCTAGCGTTTATAGGAAGAATCTATTCGCTGTTCTACTGGTAGAATGTACGTTCCATCACGTTTCGCACTTCATTCCGCCTGGTATTATTCTACAGACCGTTCTACGTTCTGGATTTACTGTTCTTGTTGTCTTTGTACAGAAAACTAGTATTAGCAGCGTAAAGCAATTTAGCAGTAAGTAAAACATATGTAAATGTCGCAGGCGGATTGTATAATTCGCCGTTTTACATAACGCCTAGCCGTTTTGCAAAACAGCGCCGTTTTGTAAAACGGCGGCTCAACGTTCAGCCGGATTGTAGTTGCGAAACGTTCTTCAAAAAGGCGGCCCACGTTTAGCCGCATTGTACTACTACTAAAATTGTAGGGTAACAATACTTACAAAACAAAGAATGCTAAATAAAATAAATATAAATAAAATAAACTAACCTAACCTAACCTAATCTAATGTAATCTAACCTAACCTAATCTATTATAATCTCTAAATCCTCTACTGTTTATGTTAGGCAGCGCCACGAGTGTTAAAAATGTGAACTAAAAACGACAAAGTGGCGGCTAATCTCTCGCCGTATTACATTATGCCTAGCCGTAATGAATAACGTTTAGCGCCGAATTCATTCCGGCGGTTTTTCGTTCAGCCGCATTCAATCCGGCTAAACGTTGAGCCGCCGTATTACAAAACGGCGCTGTTTTGCAAAACGGCTAGGCGTTATGTAAAACGGCGGATTATACAATCCGCCTTCGACATAAACATCACGCCCTTTTCCATCTTTCGGTTACTTCTAATTTAGTCTCTATTCCGAAAATTGCTGAACCGGTAAATAGCAGTGAGAGAATACTTAATTTTGCAGTTTTGTTAAAACTTGAGTTTGCATTGTTGAAATACTATTTATGACGTCAGAAAGTCTTTATCGAAATAATAAAGTCCACTAAAGAGCTTTTACATTCTGTCTTCTGCAATATTATAAGTACTATCTTAAATATTATTATATTTTATTATTGGCACGGACAGAGAGGCTCGTGGTATCTTGGCAACGCTTCTTGGCAAGGCCTTGTTATGTATAGAATTTTTAATACACTATACCAATTTGCTGTGTGCTTGGATAACTCAGCTAATAAATAACGCTTGGCAAGCCTGTAAGAAACTGTTTCACTATAATGCACCGATTATTGAAGTTGTTTATGATGACAATAACTATAAACTTGTAATAAGAGCTCTCATTGACCGTACTCATGCCAGAATACTACAGCATGTTCCAAACAAAAACGAATAAATCGGGAATATCCGCACTGTACTTAGGTATTAAAAAAATATGAGGCAACGAGTCAATTAGAATATACTGCCATCTGCAAATACATAACTTATTTGGATGGATTACGTGACTGTAACTTTAAGTGTACCTTCTGTCTACCGAATAAGTTAAACAATGACACTGACCTTGTGTTATTTGCATTAGGTGTTTGTTTGGTTACGTACACATTTTTGCGAATTCGTAAATATCAAAATATAACTAGATTCTATTTTTATGTGCTACGAAGATTTACAACGCGCTGTGTTTTGCGAAACAACATGGGAAAATTCATAAAACGGTGCAGGATGCGCGGATAAAATCGCTTTAAAGCATACAGCGATTGATGACACTTTTCGTCGTATTTTTATTTCCTACGACCTCGGTATTCGCTGTCGCTGTGCCACTTATAGCAATTTATTTGATGTCGACAGGGACAAACAGTGTCCTCCTAATCGACATTTCAGATTTACGAGTTCCGCTACGAAACGACAGATTAAAAAGGACAACAAGAGAGAAATATATGTCTTCATTCCGATGCTTCGCGCCATGAATGTAGAAACGAAAATGAACTGGAATCCTAGGGCTATAACAGCTATTTGCGGATTCAACCATACCCTTGTCCTTTTTTCTGTGGAAATCATGTGATATAGAAAACTTAATTGAAGAATGTTGATTTTATTTATCCTCCTGACGACCAGCGTCAAATTATGTGTAGTTCAAAACTGACTCTTAATGTCAAAAGACAAGGTTACAAATAACTTGGATTTTATGTACTATGTATAGGACGCAGGTCGTCAGGAGGTTATATTAGGTATAGCTTTCCGCCCGCGACTTCGTTCGCGTAAATTTCGGATTTTGGGGTCGTAGGTTTTTGAGCCTATTCATTACAAACAAACAAAGTTCACTCTTCATAATATTAGTGTAGATGTAGGTATCTAATTCCAAATATTTTACGGAATCCTTTTTTTTTTCAAAATAAAATTTAGCCTATGTTACTCGTGGATAATATGGCTTTCGAATGGTGCAAGAATATTTAAAAACGGTCCAGTAGTTACTAAGCCTATTCATTACAACCAAACAAACAAACAAACAAAGTTTTCCTCTTTATAATATTAGTGTAGATGTTGGAAATATTTAGTTTATTAAGTAAAATTTTTAAAGATATGCCTAGTTGTTAAGTCAAGGTGTTCAAAACATAAAGCATAACGTGTAACGAAAGTAATTTAATTTATATTGTTTAACTTGATGACATTAAAGCGAAAATAATGAACCCAAAACTGTCGACTCGCGGCATTAATAAGTCAGAGGCAAAATCAAGTTACAGTCACAATTCCATCTCCGTCCGTGGCAGGTTACACGAACTCAGCACTTGACCTGTTTTCTTCAACAGATTTATTAGCGAACTATAGCTTTATACTTTCAGCGGACGCGAGCTAAGAATGGTCGCCGGCCCGTTTAATTATCCGCATTCCGGGTGGACAAATTGTTCGCTGCTCTCCACCCGGATATTAATTTCGATACATTGTCTCTGCTTGACTCTGAAGAGACGATTATTTCCAACCGGCCTGTTCCGACAATGTCACTATAAAATAACGCGCTCGGCTTTAGCATGGAAATAAGATTTCTACACAAACAAATGTTTATAACTCCTGAATTAATGCGGGCCGTAGTCTCGGAGCAAATCAAGGAGATGTTGCGGGGTTCTCGCCAGCAAACGGCACGAGATATGTTTTAGATAAAGATTATTTATACAGTGTCTTATTTTACAAATCCAATTTCCGCGTGAATACACGGGCCGGTTGTAAATAACGCAGACAAAGCTCGCCCCAGTCGCGCTCGATACATTATGCACACCACGCTTCGTTGCGCCGAGCAATGAGCTCTGTAAATATACCAAGCACATCTGAAACGCCGCTCTTTCTGTTTTTTAACGTTTCTTCTATCCTGACTTTCAGATCCATTTCAAAACTCGGCGTCGCGAAGGAATTTGTTATTGGACGTCAAAAAAATATGTTAGCGACGTGTGTTTTTTCTGATTCGATATCTGTATTCACCCGGACAATATCGCGCGAGAACAATAACTAATATTGTTCTCTTCCGACAGCCGTTAGTGCTATCGGGATGCACGTTTTCTACGCCATTAATCTCGAAAAATTGCAATGATATCTTAACTACGTAGGGGGCTCCCCTAACTTAAAAAAATGGTGAAAAAAACGTTATCTATAAAAAAAGGCGGCTAATGTTGATATGTGGCGGCGACGGGCGGCGTGAGTAGGCGGCGCGGCACATACGGCACGCTCGCATGCACTCCTTATCGTGACAGACAAAAGGCTCTTTTTCATTTTCCCTTTGTTCCGGCCGAGGTTTTGCCGCGTCTCTGAGGGCACCCAACATAGTGGAAAAGTCACGTGATTTAGAGACGACAAAAATGTTATTTTCGTTACGGACCGTGTGTGAACGTTACTTGTGGGTTTGCGTGACATATTTTCCTAGTGTCGAGGATGACAAATGGGATGATAAATCACAGCGAAACGAGCTTTTCTTTTAAAAGTTTTTATTTCTACGTATTCGTTGGGAAGTTTTTCTGTTTATGCTAGGTGGCCTCATCTGTTACGAGACGTTACTTAAGTTACGTGCTAGTATCTGTACCTAAATATTAGTAGGCATAGCATGTTCGGGTTAGTGACTAATAGGAATGAATTAATTGTAATAAATCGTACGTAACGCGACGCTTGCTAAATTTTGCGCCAAATTGAAGTTGTGGAGTTGTATTTAAAATATTTTACCCAGGATAAAAAAGTGAGTAGGTACTTAAGTGACGATTACTTTCAGCAAAATCAGATGAAAATGAAATCGTATTAAAGTAACACGCATAGTGTGATAAACGTTTTAACTCGACGAATATTTTTATCCAACCAAACATGTCTCATTGAGGTAGGTACTCACATTTCGCGGCGTCTGATCAAAAGGGATCGTCTAGTCAATATCTTACCCACACAACAGAGGGCGTGACAAAAACGCTAATTTCCGCCGGCGCCACTTCTTAGCAGACAGATACCTAAATCTGCACCCTAGCCTGACAGCCACACAACACAACTACGTATACGGGTTGAACATTGAGGATAGAACCTATAAAGTACTAATGTCATCTTGGTTGTCGGAAATTATTCCGCAAAACAATTGAAGTGATCGCTGTGCTCTTATTGGCCGGTCCAAGATCGCGCGTAACGCTAGTGCCTTTTTCTCTACGGTTATTGGCTCTGTACAGTTTCTGTGACAGTGACGGTGACGTTTAGTATGTTGAAATCAACAAACTATTTGCGGACCGGGGTTGCGAACATTGTTTCTCTATAGGTTCTATCCTCTATGGGTTGAATCACACGTCCCTTTAACTTAGCTTCGAAATTCTTGAAAAGACTTGAATACAGCTAGAGAGTTACTTTTCAATGTGATTCGTTGAACCATTGGTAGGATCCATTTAATTCCATTATGTCTATGGATCCAAATGGATACAAATATGCATCGTAATTCTCGATACCTACGGTTTTGGTTTACAAGCTAGATTACATGAAACCGTTTCTATTTTACTAGTCATAATTTAATGTTTAAGTTTACATAAAAGAATTATAATACTTACAGGACCGAAAACATTTCTTGGATGATTTTCTTAGTCACATCTTACGACACGACACGCACACGACACGGGGCAAGGGACAGTGATTAACATCAACATATTATGTCTATGCATCCCTATGTCCTTATGTCTAAGTATGTACATGAACTATTATGGTTAATAATTAAAAACATCCGATCCTTATATTTAATCTATCGGCGATTTAGCTTACTAGAGATAAGGAAAATGAAATTTCGCATTACATGATTTTACATTGAATTTTTAAGTGCTTGATTGCCTCATTGATTGCTATTGTACGTCTATTTCTTACAGAACGTTTTGCTTTTAGGCTAATATCATAGAGAATACGCAAGAGGTTACGACCTCCTTTGACTAAGATTTTTCTTTCAAAATGCTGCTGCGACGCGGATTCTCTTATCCCAAATGACAAGCCGTACGTTGCTTCAAAATAAAAAAAAAAAAACAAAAAATAGTTTATTGAATACACTGCAATAAAAACAGAAATTGATAGGTAAGTAATTATAATTGGACGTCAAAATGTACCGGACCGCGTACCAGCGTGGGATGCTGACAATATTTTACAGCGTCGGTTCCAAACCTTTGGAGATATGGGACGTCTGCTGTAAAGACGGATACGTTTCTAGGTTCTTGGACCAAGACATCAAATCGATGGTAGTAGAAATAAGAGGAAATAACGTAAGTACAACGTATATCACTTGTCCAAGTAAAAAACGAACTCTCGGTATATCAATGCCGTTCCTTGTTATGATAGTGAAAAACCTCAAAAAATACTTCTCGTTTGAAGTCACTATATTAGACGAGACCAACACTAGACGGAGGTTCCGCGTGTCTAATTTTCAAAGCAGCACGCAAATACTGCCGATGTGTACAGCGATGCCAATAGGCCTCTCAGACGGCTGGAATCAAATCCAATTCAATCTAGCTGAGTTCACTCGACGCGCATACAAAAAGCAGTTCATTGAAGTGCAACAGCTGAAAATAAACGCCAATATACGGCTGAGACGGATATACTTCGCGGAACGACTGATACCTGAAGATGAATTGCCGGCTGAATACAAGCTTTTCTTTCCTCTGCCGAGTAAAGGAGCTAAAGGCAAGAAAGAAGACAAGGATGCTAAGAAACTGTCGACAGCGCAGTTGGTTCCTGCTGTAGTTGCTGAAACTGTGAAGCCTCCTTCGGTTCATTCTTTGAAAAAGACGGCATCTCAACTGAAGGCTGAGGAAGCGCCACCAGCGGCTGCAGCAGAAGAGGCTCCTGCTGCCGAGGCGCCTCCACCTGCTGAGGTAGCTGGGGAGGCCACACCAACACCAGGTGAAGAAACTCCGGCGACTGGTGAAGCCACGCCGGCTGAGGGAGATGCTGCCCCGGCCGAGGCTGCCGAGGATCCACCAGCAGAGGGAGAAGCACCAGCAGAGGGAGAAGCACCAGCAGAAGCACCAGCACCCGCTGAAGGCGAGGCACCACCACCAGCAGAAGAAGCCCCGCCAACTGAATAAAGAAGAACAGGAAGAAAGAAGAATTGTTTTCATTTCCTTAAGCACATTTTTCTCTAGTGGTATTTTTCATTATTGATAGACATTGTATCAACACAAGGGAAACTTTAGATATATTGATTTATTTTTAGTTACTTCAGTAATATTTTGATTTAATATTTATAACGTATTTGAAGCTAAAAGTGGCTCGAAACAAAATATAATGATATTAGTTAATTTATAAATGGCATAATGTTTTCTGATTACAGTTACTTGAAATAAATAAGAAAATAAAGTGTATTTATTATTGAATCTTTTAGTTTGAGACGCTATAAGTTGCGGTATAAAGTAAAAATATCAAAACAATTAACTTATTGATCCAACGTAGAACCCACTACATCAAACTAGGGCCAGTAAACGTCACATTGGCTGCATTGTTTGTTACAATATCCTACTAATATTGTAAACGCGAGCTTATGTAAGTATGGGGGATGGATGTTTGTTACTCTTTCGTGTGCTGCAAGAACCGAAAGACGTATTAATACTCCACAGACGAAGTCGCGGGCAGAAGCTAGTGTGATCAATATGATCATAAAGCTAGGGATAGAATAGGTCATTACGTGTCTAATGAAACTTTGAATATTAATCATTATCAACATATTAAAGCTTTCAATACATTATCTCGATTTTTTAATTTCAATTCGGAACATAACATTTTAACGGAAGCCCAAACTATTGCTGATAAAGTCTGAATACTCGTGTAATGAAAATACTGGCACGTGCATAATTTATGTGACAGTGCCACTGAGCTGTGACAATCACTGTCAATGTTTTGGCATTACAATAAATCGGAAGGGCTTTTAATAATAAACGATGTTTAAAAACACGTATCAAAAAGGATTACTGTCAATATTTTACAGCTGCGGTTCAAACCCCTTGGGAATATGGGAGAGCGAGGTCAACAATGGACACATAAAGCGACTAACCGATAGTGAAGTAAACTCTATAGTTCTTGAAATCGTAAGCACCAATGTTACCACCACTTACATCTCATGCCCAAAGAATAATCAAGTTTTGGGCATAAATTTGCCGTTCCTAATACTCATAGTGAAAAACTTAAAAAGGTACTTCACATTCGAAATAACGATACTCGACGACAAGAACCTGCGAAGACGATTCAGGATCTCAAATTTCCAATCAACGACCAAAATTTTGCCGTTCTGCACGACCATGCCAATTGGTCTGTCAGGCGGATGGAATCAAATACAGTTCAACCTCTCGGATTTTACAAGAAGGGCCTACGGAACGCAGTACCTTGAAACGCTTCGTGTCCAAGTGCATGCTAATGTCCGCTTGCGCAGAATTTATTTCAGTGACCGCTTGTACTCAGAAGAAGAGTTGCCGCAAGATTATAAGCTATACTTGCCATTAGAGAAGAAACAAAAGAAAGGAAAAGAAGAGAAAGAAGCAAAAGATGAGAAGAAAGATGCTAAAGGTGCAAAAGCGGCCGTGGCTGCTCCACCGCCTATTGCGGAAGGTGAAGTACCGCCTCCAGCAGAGCCGGCCAGTGCACCGGGGCAACCAAAACAGGAGCCAGATTCAACGCCAGCCGAAGTTAAATCAGAAGCAGTAGAAACACCTGAAGCTAAAGAAGTTACTCCAGCTGAAAGTGAAGCAACTCCTGCGGTATCGGAACCAGCAGAGACTACGGAAGCAACGGGTGGAGAGGAGGCTCCACAACCTCCAGCGGAGGCGGAGGCGCCAGCAGAGGAAGCCCCACCAGCAGAATAAGCAGCATGAATTTGATAGTTTTATTTTACTTTTGTTTTACGCACAGGCCGTTTTGTAGTTTGTTTTCAAGTTCATATTATATTATATAGTATCCGGTTAGATTAATTTTATTTTTATAAATAACTGGCAGGATTTTACTTACGAGTACTTTATGCGAGAGCCGCGTATTGAACTTTATATCAGAGCTAGACAGTCAGTTAACTGCTGTTACTTACTTACTTACTTACTCCAGATATCTGGCTTGACGCAATGCTTTGTGTGTACAGAGAGACATAAAACATCATTTCAAGTAGGGAATGATGAAAGTAATAATCCATTTGTCCCAAATAAAAGATAGAAAACAGCGATTTGCCTTTGCAAAGTGGCCGCGTGGCCGTTCAATATGCAAAAGCGGGTCATAAAATTGCACCATTGTCGGTTGTTGCCGTCTCTTTAATAGTTTATGTTCTGGTCCATGGCGCGAAATTCCGCCCATTATTTAGGGGTTGTACCCGTCAAACGGACTGTACGAACGCCAAAAGATTTATAGCCGGTGGCTTACGTACACTACCGTTCGCTATTTCAGAAGCAATTTTATTCAATTTTGCTTCTCCTTTTATGAATATTGTTTCAGTCGCTGACGCATGAATTTAGGATGATCTAAATGAAGTTTTGCCTAAATTAAACTCATTTTGTCGAATCGATTTGAACAGCGCTCGAGCCTAGGGACAGATGTCGTTGCTGAATAAATTATTGTTGGAGATATTTTGCTCGGGCTCTTGAGGACTTGTATTTCAGCTGAAATTCTACACATTAATATTCACTACTCCACGAAATAAGGACCTGGTATCTATAATGAGACATAATTTCGGTGTACGCGATAAAAATACCGTATTTATTTTACGTTGTAAAATTCCGACTGAATATCAATAATATCTCTCCATTTCTACCGTGAACGACGGTGAACAGGCGGAAATTCAAATTAAACGCTGAATTTTCATTGTACCTAAATATTATACATACATACATACATACATACCGTCACGCCTCTTTCCCACAGGGGTAGGCAGAGACTACTTTGTTCCACTTGCTACGATCCTGACATACCTCTTTTGCTTCATCCACGTTCATTAGTTTCTTCATACATGCTCGTCGATTTCGGGTACTCTGACCTGACCCATCACAGAACGTCCGTCTAGGTCTTCCCCACCCAACACATCTAAATATTATGCATATACGTAACACTGCAGCAATAAAAGGAAAAAGTAAGTTGATAGGAAAGATGCACTGTTTACTTCAAATTACTTAAGGTTAAAGTAATCGGTACAATTACTGTCTCACGTGGCATTTCACCTTATGCCCCGGGTTGGCAAAGGATCTGTAATCTTTCAGGGTTTGAGGATATCTATCGGCAAACGATCGTAATCTCTTACCATCAGGTGACCCATTTACTCTTGTGCCTAAATATTTTCTTACTTTTTTGCTGCTAAATTTGTACATGTATCCGTTTTTGAAGTTGTTTGAGGTATTTCTTTTTAATGGTGTGTTTCTTCTTTTGTAGTCTAATGGTGTCTTCAACTATAAGGGTTAAGTACGGCTAGAAGTGTTGTGCTGTTAATATAGTTGGTTCATTACCTGTAACAAATAAAATGAATGTTGAATATTCCGATTTACAGTATTTCAACAAAATCTTATAATGGAGAAACTTTACATCTATCAAAATAAAATTTAATTTTATTAAAAAAACTGACCTCCGAATAAAAACGAACACTTCAAAAACTACAAACAAGATGGTGAAGTTATCTCTAAAAAGCTCTCTTACGGTCACCTTTGAGAGACAGAGAGGAACCGTACACTTTATGTCAAAACGGTATGGGTTATTTTCCAACTAAATAGATTTGTAGTAGAGCTTCGGACGTATACCGAATTAATTTGATTTGGGATTGGCAAACAGATGAAATATATAATAACAGCTACAATTTTACTTTGAACTAAGAGCCAAAGTAAAATTATCGACTCATTTATCCGGGTTTTCAGGAATCCGTCCAGTCCAAATGTCGTGATTTATATTCTGGTCGGTACTACAATATTCAAAACCGTATATACACATGATCTCGCCATATTCGTTCAGCGTAAACGCTGGTAATAAGTTAGCTCGGCGTGGCGAGTGATAAATCACGTAGCAAAGTGACGTTTTGTCCGCGGCTCCAAGGCAAGAGCGGCTAGCGGTGTGAACAGTGAACACTCTGTAGATAAAAGGAAAGCGTGAGCGTAATTTTTTCTGACAAAAACTGCTTAATTGTGTGCCAAAATTTTTTTTTTTTCAGATTTAAAAAACGTGTTCAAGTATGAATTTTTATTTATAAATTTAAATGTAGTAAAAATCAACAACTGTTTCCAAAGCATATTTAAGTTAGCAATTGACAACGTTAACTTTTCAGCAAAACCGAGAGAACGGTACCTGTGTACGGTCAAGTGCAAAATAAGTAGCGATAGCAGAAGTACAACGATTTTATTACGGTGACAGAGCAATGCTTATTTTTTCAACTGTGTCTAGAATATTAGGTATGTACTATTTATTACATTTGACTGACAGTCTATGGCCAGTCAATGAAATTGTTACCTGTGCCACTTTATTATCAAACCGCGATTAGAAAGGGATTGAGCACATAATGTCATTTTTGAACTAAATGCATGATATGACATTGTCAGTGGTAGAGTATGCAGATAAAGTAAATTGTTATTTTGGTACAATGAATTTCTAAAGCATGGAAAAAATATCAAATTACTAAGCGTTTTTCTAATGATTTCCGATAGCATTAAGAGATAATATTTCAGATCAAATAGAGTTACTTTCTTAAACCTGTAGCATTTTAAAAGTACTTTAAATATTTTTTATTTATGTATTTTTAAACAGCTACGGCAATTTGATAAAGCGAAATAATGTGGTTAGTGACAGATTTGTCAGATATGATATTATAATTTTTTATTAAAAAATTACAGTATTTACCGAGAATAGAGTTTAAATATGCAAATCATATTCAGCTATTAATTCTATTATCTATAAGGGTCTGCACTTATGAAGATCTCAAATATTGGTTTATAATTATATTTAATCTTTTAATAAGTACAATTGTGCTAACGGTACTCTCGAATCCCTTTCTAATCGCGGTTCGATAATAAACCTTTTCATAACGAGTTTCATATTGCTTTGATTAGCAGATAGTCACAGTGTCATTTCTTGTAAAAAGGTACAAAGTGGCACAGTTACCTAATTATTTGACTGAATACACCAAATTATAATCGCGAGCACGCTAACACCTGTGAATTGGGGCAAGCCCTTAAGGCTACGCCAACAGTCCGCTGCGTCGGCTTTTCATAATACAACTTTAATTTACTGCTGCATTTTAAGTTATGACCAAAATTAGTAGAAATATAAAAGAGTGTGTTTCACAATACTTAAGCTCAGTATTTTGACATTCAAAAGGACATTATGAGTCGTTATGTTGAATTATCCACAACATTCGAGATAATTAGGTTAGCTCGATCAGTCCAGACTTTTGGGTCTCGCCTTTGTCTTAATTTTTACGACAGTTTCATCAAATGGAATGACTTTATTACCCCTTCAGAATAAAAAAAACTTTGAAAACATCCAAAAATACAGTTAAGTGGTGGTGATCTGCAGTTATTAAAATAAACTATTTTTAGACGCATTAATTACGCCCCAGCGTAAAATAATGTAATTTGCTGGAGGAGTTCTATTTTATCTATTATTAGAAATTCCGTGAATTTCATAACTGCGCAGTTCTGTTTATAGATACGTAAGTACATCGACTTGAGGCGTACAGTACAATAGAGTAGATTTTCTGAAGTGTTATTAGATAATTAAATGCTTAGAGTTTTTTAATTGCATCTTATGCTATTGTGTAATGTACGGAATTGTAGCTATTAAAATGTACAGAAAAAAGTGATGTTAGCTAATGTTAACTTTTTCATAATGTCATTCTCTAGATTGTACTATCGAACCAACTGATTCCTGACCCACCGCAGAACGTTGCCACAATAAACGTCATAAACATTTCCCTTGTCAAGCAATGCAATGTCACTATGACGTTCACTGTGAATAGGTTCTATGGTGGGTCAGGAATCAATTGGTTCGATGGTACATTTTTGTATTTAGTACCATAATCAGAGGAAGCCTGGGCTCAAACATATTTTTTTATTATGTATCTATAAGTTCATAATGTCACGAAATATAACATCTTAATGAAAAAAAAAACTAACTTGAAATTTTATTTAAAAGTAAATTTTCTTCTGATAACAATAATATTAAATAATTAATTTTCACTTTAAACAAAGACTGTGTTGATTTTTTAAATAAAAAAAAAAAAAAACAAATAAAATCATTTGTCTACTGCAAAATACAAAACGCAAACATTGTAAGCCTTTACACACGGCGTGTCAAAAAGGGCAAATCTCCCGCCCTCCAGTCCAGTACATCAGCCAAATTCGATTTTAAAATCGACAAATTAGACAATTGAGGGTGACCACAAACCCGTTAAAACAATTTGGCAGCGGGACGTGTCTGGCCGACCAGTCTGCTCACGGCGCCTAATTTTTGAAGTCGTAAAATTTACGACAAAGGGAGCATAATCCATCCCAAGTACGGTCTAGGACAGACGTGCCACGACTCCCGAATAATTGTACGGTAAGCAGAAACAGCGAACGATTTAGTGGAATTGAGAGCTGTTTTATTTTTGTTTTATAGAATAGTTTGGGTGTCTCGACATCACTAATATCGTCGCACCATCGCTGTAAGAAATAGCTCTGCGATTTTAGCCTGTTTCAGGTATGTGTCTAACAAACCTAACCTACGAACTTTTGCGGAATAAAAGTGACTTCTGACGAAAGCGAAGGGATGTCTCGATAGTGGTATGACCACAAGTCAACCGCTGATTTTTTTAATTCTATAAGTAACAGTTGTTACATGAAAGGTGTTCTGTTGTTTTCGACCAATTTTATTACTATTTGTCCAAAGTGATTGAGACAACAATGCTAGCACAATTGAGACATTTCTTGTATAACGATTACACTAATCGCAGACATTATCACGAGAGTCAAAGCGAGAGATATAGATGTATCTCAATGGATTTTTACATACTTCCGTCTGAGCAAACGACGCTTAAATAATGATTTCGGCTCACTCAGACGCTCGAACAAAGAAAGCTTTTATTCTAAATACTCGAGGGATTCCGCCCGTCTCATCCAAAAACCTCGGGAGTAGATTTTTTGCGGGCAGTACCACAACACTTAGATAAATTAAAGCTGGCGAGCCAGTACTTGCGAATGCAGATTCAATTACTGCAATTCAGGATGGTGCGCTGAAAATACAACGGTACATAAAAAGCTTACTATTACCTTACCATGGAAATTAAACTATCACGAGATGGAGAAGTAACGGCAGTCGCGGCACTTTTGGTTGCTCGGGCCTACCTGAACCTACCTGCCCCACTCACATAGGTACGTCAATCAAAGCGACTAGACTTGTAGTATTTATAAGTGTTGGCGGTCAATCTCTTTAGTAATCGACTATTAGCTATGCGACGTTGCGAAAGATGCTTGAAAGGAAGGCTTGTGGTGGAATTTTAATGTCAAGTGCCTTAATCAAAATGATAATGAACTCAATTAATAGCAAGCCTTCTACTCCTAGCGAGGTGTACTCGTAACCGAGGCATTTCAGTAGTCGCTTCGGGAAGGAAACTGTCTGGCTAAACAATATCGACTTCACGATTTTATGAATAATCAACGCCCGTCTCTAAACTAGAAACTAAACGTGTACTCAGGTTTACTAAATGTTTATTCCGGTCACGATCTGCAAACTTAATGTCAAAATATGTTGAAAATTATCGGATAACTCACGTTTAATAAATCGAGTTTAGCTCGACATGTTTCGGGGTAATTCGTAGCCCTTCATCTAGGAGCGGCGGCGGCTGCTGCAGCCAAGCGTGAACTGCGCGCCTCCGCTCTCTTAGCGCGACTGGATCCGATAATTTTCAACATGGGTGAGTCTCACGGTAGTTTAATGTATAATTAATGTCAAAATATCATCATCATCATCATTATCAGCCGACAGACGTCCACTGCTGGACATAGGCCTCCCCCAAGGATCTCCACAATGACCGGTCCTGCGCTGCCCACATCCAGCATCCACTCATGATATCCAGCATCATGTCAAAATATAGGTAAACGCAATTATAAATAATATAAGGTAACTTATAATAATTATGAAAGGTAAGGTCAGTATCAGAAACCGCTTGTGTAAAGAAATTGATGAAATTGACGAATGTAGCCTAAGCGAGAGCTTCGAGCTAAGAGAGCTAAGAGCCAGGAGCTAAGAGATTCGTAGCAACAGATAACAAAGTAGTATTTACCACACAGGCGTGACAATATGTATGAATGTATTTATAAATATTAAGTATTATTAGATGATTACCTATATTTTCAACATACAATGGCAATGCACAATCCAACTACCGTATTAACTTCTTCACGTGCAATCGCCTTACCAATCTTTACAAATTTGGTTTGCAGGAAGATGGCACTCTGGATTAACACATAGCCTACTTTTTATCCCGGAAAATTGCATAGATCCCATGGGATTGCAATAAACCAATTCTAACCAGCTTGCTTTTAATAAAGTTGAATTTTTTTTTGGAATAGATGATGCAAAAAGCGCATTTCAGCTGCAGGGGTATAGAGAGATACCAAATGGTCCACAAAAAGTCCTCAACTATCATTACTGGTGCCATTACTCATCGCTCCGCGAGTTTTTAAAATGTTTACGCGTTTATCTTCACAGTACATGAGGCAGGTTATTTCTACGTGCCCCTGGCGGCCGTATTTTAACCGGCTTGAAGCTGGGCCTTGCTGATAACAGCGTATCGGTTATTTACTGACCACGGCTCTTATAGCTTGCTGTTTCAGTTTTTTAGGGGTCCGTGGGTAACGCAGGATTGTCTCGTTCCGTCGTCCCATCAATGGTGTTACTCTCTAACTTTAAATACTAAGCTCGTCCATGAGCCCGACGTTGAGCTGTCAAAATTAGCTGTGCCTTCCGTTACGTGATGAGTAAGGAAATGGGTTAAGGTATATTTTAGGCGACAGACTACCACAGGTTGGTAAAACCTATAAAAAATATGCTGGAAGTGGTGAAACGTGGAATAGTCTTGGTGTTGTCTATGGAGCGTTTTTTAGGCTCTGCTTACCCCATTTGGATATACAGGCGTGATGTATGTATGTAAACATTCATGGATGAGATACAATAGAGACAGATCGCCAGCCTGTCACTTATAACGTAGCTAAACTCATTTCCTTGGTCGCTCCACGCCATCCACGGTAGAAATGTAGAAAAATATATTTACGTAAATATACATAAACATGCCTGCATTCTTAAATAGAGTAGGCAGAGCTAACGAAACCTTGCACATTCAAAGAATGGTCAAAGTCCAACGATTTAATAATATTCGTAGAATGAAATGTCGTTTCTAATTCGCTGCCTCACTACGCGTATAGCATGAACCGTAGCAACTTCAATTCCATTAAATGGTCTCTTTCTGTTTATGTACGCCTGACAGAGAGAGACGATGTTTGTCATAGCGAATAAATGTCGCTGTTAATAATATAAATGGTTTCTATTAAGAGCAACACTAGTGGAGATAGCACGGCTGTTTGTTGAGATAATAATGAAACGAAAATAGTGTCTCGGGAAGATAAAGAAACGGCCAAGTATTCGTAAATTAAATAATGGTAGTTGACATAAGGTAAAATATAATTAATTGGTGTTCTTTTCCTCCTCTTTGTACTAATTACGTCTTGTTTGTTTTAGAATACGTAAATATCTTAAGTATCAGTTTTCCAGTTTTTTTACCCGTCTTATTGTCGCTCTGTTTTTTTGTTATTTCAATGAGAAAAAGTCTAATTTAAGTCTTGCCATCTCAAACCCTAAAAAATAAGCTAGAAGTGGCCACCAAACGTGAAATAGTCATGATTGTGTCTATGTAGCGTTTCGTGCGCTCTGCTTACCCTATTTGGGAATACGGGCACGATGTGTGTATGTATATTATGTAACAAATATCAGTAAAGTAGCAAACTAAAACACCCCGAATCTATTACAGATAATCACCACCGTATCGGCCGCACAGCGTAACAACAAAAGTTATTATAAAAACTGTACGACACAGGGTGTGCATGAATATTCATGGCGCGCTGGAGATACTATCGCTTAATAAACACCCCGTACTCTGCCCACTCACGTGCCCCTAATAACGTGGGCATTATGGAGCCCAAATTACCCACATGAATAAATGGCGCTGGCTTATTAATATGGCATATTGTGGTCCTCGCGTTGACACTTAGCTTACGTGCAATTGCGTTCGAAAAGTCTTTCTACCCACATTTGCCCGAAATACTTGGCGTGGCTGTGTTAATTGTTTTCTTAGCATCGGCTTGGTAGAAATAAACTGGGTATCAATCTCGGAATCAAGCAAGAGCATGCTATCGATGCTATTGAAATGCGAAACAAACTTAATTTTTTCATTGTCTCTATACACAACAAAGACACTCAACTGCAAAATTAAGTTTGTGGTCGTAATTTTTTTCCCTTTTGCAAATGTAAGGAAAATGTTACAGAAACGGTTTTAAGCGTACTTATATTTAGAGGTATAATTTTAAAAAGATACTTAATGTATTTGGTATCCGTTTCAAAGTAATTACTCCACGCGTTTCTAATAAAAAGATTCTTGACAGAAACAAACAGACGTATAGTGAAATGATCCTATAAAAGCACAAACAGATTTGTCAAAATAAAGCATTGTATCCACGCTCTTATAGAAATAAGTAGTAGTGACGGTAACATCGGCTCGATTCTCTAGTGGAAACTACCCTAAAGCGACTCTGATAACGAGGTATTTAGTCACCTGCATGTGGTCTCAGTTTAAAATAAACAACAGAACAAGTAAAGTAGCGAGGAAGAGATATTTCGTCGTGGAATTTAGTCCGTCTGTGACTTTATTACTCGTTTAGTTTGCTTTACTAACTCTTTCAGCGAAGACTTGCAAGTAGGCTAACAGTTGCCTCGAAACATGAAACTGTCTCTACTACAAGAATGTAGTAGTGACAGTGACAGAACAAATGGGGTAATTATTTCACGTTACCTAGCCACCTTAAGCATAGTTTCAGATTAAAAGTTATATAAAAGGAGTATAATAATAATGAGTGTATGTCGCCTAAAACGTACCCTAACGCATACATACAAGCATACATATTCTCACGCCTGTATTCCCAAGAGGGGTAGTCAGAGCACATGAATTACAAAAACCCAGTGCCACGTTTAGCAATTTCAGGGTAACCAGATGGTTAAACGTGATATTGCAGTGACAGGTTGCTAGCCCATCGCCCACAATACACTAACCCTTTCCTAGAGTCGATTCTTACGACACCCACGGGAAGAAAGGGGGAGGTGCTATTCTATCACGGCAACTAACGCATACATATGCATAATCACACTTGTGTTCCCAAATGGGTTTGACAGAGGAAACCAAACATGACAAACAAAACTATGACTGTAAAGCGTGAAATATGCTCTGCAGACACTTCTAGCATAGCTTTAGCTTTAAAAGCAGATGGTTGAGGTAGAATGGTGACAGGTTGCTAGCCTGTCGCCTAAAATGTACCTTAACCTAATCCTTAGTTGACTCTTACGACTTCATTGGAGTAATGGAGATGTTATTTCTATTCCGACACCATACAGGCTACCATCTAATCCAATCCAAACCTTAATATATGTCTTATAATATCCTTTGTAAGTTAAAGGTACCATCACGAGCCACTTACCTACGTTTGTAACTTGGTCGTGTAATACTAATCCAATAGCTGACATCTAGTCGGTCACATCGGTCATTGATTACACGTCTAAATTGCGAACTATGGCAAGTGGCTCAACAATCCCTGTACGTGACTGTACCTTGTGCCTCCGTTTTGAATCGCCCACACCTGGTGTCGAGTTCAGAATTGAAGCTTTCTGTCTTCCGCGGACATCATAAGAGGCAACTAACTACAGGTTAATTTTTTGTCTTTGAAATAGCGATCCTTATCTTACCTATTTTACCCACATCGGTATCCAAAACCAAGCAGCTATCCTAAAAATAGACCGGATCGCTTTTTGCGATTCCCAAGCCGTGTCGTATCCGAACCGGACCAACGGAAGAGAAATCGCCGTACGACGACAAAGCAAACAGCTAGGAAAAACAGGGCGGTACGTAAAAACTGTAAAACATTACCCCGCTCAGCTAAGTTGTGTAAAAAGCGTCGTTTGCTGCTTGCTGGCTTCTGTTTGCTCTAATATCGCTGATATAAAATATTACGTGTATTTGAACGGACGGTGAGCTATGTTGTGTCTAATTGAATATCTTTTTCTCTTTTCAGCGTGATTAGAGAGAAATGTTGTTTGAAAGATTATTAGTATCCAGGTTAGAGAAAGAATTGCGTTGGCTTGTGCTCGTGGTTGAAACAAGGGTGTAATAGCAAACTTACGAGGGAAGTGTGTTAGGGCAAGATGGGAAAAGGCGGACTCGAAGAACGCATAGTGACCAGATCAGCGATGTTTTGAATCCTTTGAGACTTGTAATCCTGAACGATCTGAAATCGTCGAGCATTTATTATTATGATGAGAGGAATGAATGTGAATGAACCATGTTGCATTGTCTTCGCATGTCCTGCAGAGACTATTCTTATTTGAATTCGCTTGCGTATAAGAGTTTTTCGAGTCTCTCTTCCTTAAGTCCACATTGTCAAGTTATTAAGCTGATGTTCTTTGCGAAGCATGAGTGGTATCAAACTTACTGATAGGGTGCATAATAGCGTGATTAGAGAGAAGTGTGGTCTGAAAGAGAGTATTATAACACGGATAGAGAAGGGTATGCTGCGTTGGTTTGGGCATGTGGAGAGAATGTATGAAGCAAGGATATGTAAGCAAATTTACTAGGGAAGTGTGAACGTATATCGACCAGATCGACGATGTACTAAAGGGAGGCCAAATTAGGAGTACCCGAAACCGTCGAGCGTGTATGACGAGAGTTATGAATGTGAGTGAAGCGAGAGAAGTATGTCAGAATAGAAGCGAATGGCGCTCTGTTGTCTCTGCCTACCCCGCAGGGAATAAGGCGTGACGGTTATGTATGTATTATGTTAGACCTGTCACTCTGCTGAGCAAATTTACCTACAATAATTATTAAATTTTAGATCGTTAAAAGGGACATGACGGATGGTTTTAAGATAACGTTGCTAACCTGTCGCTTGAATTATCCTTAGTCACTTTTTACGTTATCCAAGGAGGAAAAGGATAAATGATTTTCGAAAACCGACACCACGGCAAAGCTACGTGCAAAGGCCGTGGTCATCTAGTGGTTAGGACCCCACGTTGTATTCAATAATCTTGTAAAATACAATACAGCTAAATCCAAGCCGTGGACGCCTAGAGGCCATTACTAGTCGAGCGAGGGAGACAAAGCACACGTGCCCTAGTTTCGTGCAGCTACAACACTGCAAAATGGGGGCAATTTCACGAATGCAACGGTAACGATGCAAAATTGTCGCACTATGGTTCAATGCGATAAAATAGGTTGCTGCCCGCGATTCCGTCAGCGAACTCGCTAACGTTTACTTGCTTGTGAGTTGACCCCTGTTTAATTTGAGCGACTGTATTAACGACAGCTCAAGTTATTTTGGGATAAAAAGTAACCGTCGAGACTCGATCTCTGTACTCAACTTGTACTTAATTGGAACGCAATCGGTTTAGCGGTTGAAGCGTGAAAACGTTACAGACACCTAGATAGACACATATTCAGAGAGCACTATAGTAGTAAGAGTTTTAAATTTTGTGAAGTAAAAATGGATTTGTTTGTGGTAGAGCAAAGTTTTTGACTGTAGGAAAATATTAACCCAAATTAAGAAGTATGTGATTTATGTGCAGATTCCAATGGTTATACATAATATATTGATACAATTAGTAACAAAATTTTTATCGTAAAATATATAAATGTAAAAAATAGAACAAAATGTAACTTTATTATAATCTGACCAATTGTGCTTATGGCATCCATCGGTAGCTAGGTAAGACCCAATCTACCGGTGGTTAAAGCAATGAGTGAGCAACCTCCTGACGATGTTTGCTATATCAAGGAGAACCGCATCATTTATTTGACTCTTGAGTCAACCGCATAGACTCGTCGCTATTATAGTCTTCTAAGATTGGTCGAGTATCTTCGCTCTTAAATACTCTTCAAAGGTTGGTCGAGACTCTTCGCCATTAAAGTTTTCGAAGGTCGTACGAGACTCTTCGCTAATTATAGCCCAAGGTAGGGCCAGACTCTTTGCTATTATAGTAATGAAATACGAATTTAAAATTATTGTTCCACACATGAATCAACAGTGATCAACTAACACATTCAGTCGCGAGTTGCGAACCCGACGCACGTTGCAAATTTACAAGCAACTTTGCCCCCTCTGGCCACTTCTTTGTACTAAATTAAACCGTAATTAGCCTGCAGGTGGCCGGTTGATTTATGCCTGTTTTCAACTACGCACTAATGCCACTAGCCACGCGACCTGGCGGTGATAAAGTAATAACAAGTTCAATTCCGACCAAAATAAAGTACGTGGGTGTGGAAGTATGATACGCATCTAAAGAGTGTTATTTCCGTGTGGTACCGGATTGAGAATTAGAGCCTTCATGTCTTCCGTGTTGTTGTTGTTGAAGGACCCTTTATAACACAAAAACAGTTACATAAAACAAGTTACATCATAACAGCTTTATGTATGAAATTTGTCTCCATTTGGGTATGTCGTAAGAGGCAACTAAGTAAATGGATAAGTTGAGATATGCTACGTGCTGATATGTTAAATTACATACATACATATTCTCACGCCTTTATTTCCAAGAGGGGTAGGCAGAGCACATGAATTCAAAAATTCAGTGCCACGTTTAGCAATTTCAGGGTAACCAGAAGGTTAAACGTGATATTGCAGTGACAGGTTGCTAGCCCATCACCCACAATATACTAACCCTTTCCCAGAGTCGACTCTTACGACACCCACGGGAAGAAATGGGGAGGTGCTATTCTAACCCGGCACCACGCGAGAAATTTTAAATTAAGGTAACGGCACCAGTTATGGACGGTTTAAGCTGACAAGCACCAGTGATGGACACTTCATTCATAATTTAAAGACTATAGAGTTGTGGATTGATTGTTGTAAAACAAATGACTTCCTTAGTGGGTAGTAAATAAGAGTCATTGTCCATTACTGGTTCATTGTCCATGACCGGTGACTTTACCTTACTAATAACTAATTAGTTAAAAGTACCTACTACGCCAAATATTTTACAGGGGTTTTCAGACGCGTATACACAACCACTGGTTAACAGGCCAATTTGCGGTCACCTTGAATAGTATGTAGTGTACGAATCCAATCTTACTCTTAGCATTCAAGTGTTTAAATAACTCCTACACAGGCTCAGTACTTAACAACATAATTCTTCCCAAAAAGCGGGATAAATTGTAAAATTGTTCTGTACAAAAGAGTCATTGAGTACATAAACTTAATAATACTGGAGACGATGCGAACTTATTCTTTGTCTTCAGTTGAGTCAAATACCGTCTAAAGTATCAAATTAAGATCCAAAAGTTCGGTGAGGTTGGGGCCAAATTCTATCTGTCGGGACAAATAGGCACTATTGATAACGGCTGCCAAGTTACAAAGGTTTTTGTCAAACGCTTTATCTGCCTTTGGAAAGGTTTCCGATGTCAGACGTTGTTGGTACGTTTGAGTGGAACGGGAGTTTATGTATCTATAGACGTGGATATAGCGAAGCGATAGTTAGAGGCCGGGCGGACAGATAGAAACTGATGGATGGTTATGGATATGATATGGTATTATTAAATCAAAAGTATCTAAAAATTATCCCCTGACACGTGCCAGGACAGATTCGTATTAAATCAATTGAATTTTAGAACAGAATCTAATCAGATTATAGTCAGGTGCGACTCTGTTAAGGTCATATTTGCCATCGATATATTTCTGAATAAAAAAGTTAAGTCATACGACATAATAGTAGTCATGTTTTTTTTAAACCAATTTCTGAGTAGGTCAAGTATAAGGTCTCGTGATGTGACGGTAAATACTACGTCGGATTGGTAATAAGTTGGATTCTGACTGCAGTTTCGTATGTCATCCAATTAGCAACGATTAGACTACGAAATAACGCTTTAAAATAATCTGTTCAATTTCTTAAGGTCCGACCACACTGCAGCTTAAAAAACGGTCACGATACGGAATCGCAGTGACACGTCGTATACGCACCGTTTTTGACGCAAGCTCCCCACACCGCTGACGCACCATACATTCATACCGTACCGTCACCGTTTTTTAAGCAGCGATGTGGGGTAGCATGCGTCAAAAACGGTACGCATACGACGCGTCACTGCGATTCCGAATCGTGACCGTTTTTTAAGCTGCGGTGTGGTCGGACCTTTAATAGCCGTAAGACTTTAAATACGATACGTTGTGCATTTTATTCGACTATGTCCTTCGTATGTCTGTAGCAGCGCTACGTGTTGTAGCGCTACGAAATGCTACGAACTCTACGATAGTTAGGTACGAAGTATTTTCTGTTCCGGTTTTACGTCGTTGCTGATTTTTGACGAGTATTTTTACTGTCAAAAAGAATTACTATTTTCCGTGCAGTATTTTTTAGGTGCCGTGTGGTGTTGGATTTAAAATAACACATATCCATTTCTTTCGTGGATGTCGTAAGACGTCGTGGACTAAGGAAATAAGATAAGTTATATTTTAGGCGAGAAACTAGCAACCTGTCACTATTGTAAAAAAACTAAAAAACTTGTGAAAATATGTATGCTAGAAGTGGCTACGAAGCGTGCAGTGGTCGTGATTTTGCTTGTGAAACGTTTCGTGTGCTCTGCCTACCTCATTTGGAAACACAGGCGAGAAGTAGTATGTATGTTTACTATTTTCGGAAACTGAAACCTAATGCGTAGTTATAAAATGAGAAGTATATTATTTATATTATTATATTATTACTAGCTTTTGCCCGCGGCTTCGCTCGCATTAAGTTCGGAATGACACAAAAGAGATCTCGGAAATTTTTGAATACGCTGCTG
>BHDV01037785.1:112071-135485 GCA_005406045.1 Adoxophyes honmai | reverse complement strand
ACGTTTAGCCGTTTAGGCTGTGCGTTGATCTGTCAGTCAGTCAGTCAGTCAGTCAGTCAGTTTCTCCTTTTATATATATAGATTTATTCGAAATCTGGTCGTATTCAGACTTTATTATCATCGTATGTTTTATTCATATCTACTCTTTCAAAGACTCAATGTTTACTTATTCAATATATTAGGCTTACCATATTTTTTATCTTGATGTTTAACAGGAGTTTTGGATTTGTAAATCATGAGTATTTGATTAAATCTCGTAATGTCTGAAAAATAGAAATGTCAGAAACATTTTAACAAATGAGATGGACCCTAGATGATTACTTTATCCCTAAAACAAACGAACTAAAGGAATTTCCACATCACGTCTTTATTTCCAAATAATGTAGGCAGAGCACAAGAAAGGTTACGTAGAAAAATTCATGACTATTATTATGTTAAAAACTTTCGTGATTCTCACTTATATTAAATTCATAAATTCGCGGGACTTAATTACGCTTTTTTAAGCAAACAAACAAACCGTAAGCGTAATGTACTAGTAGATACCTAATAAATTGATTAAGAACTAATAAATGTTGAACTAGTTTATCGATTTTTGTGAATACCTTCACCATTATACGAACAATGACGGCATTGACACGGTACTACCTTTTTGTACCCCCAATTTTTGTTTCAGAACAGTGAGTAAGATTTATCAAAACGTTAAAATTCAGTTTCCTTAAGAAAATCCGTCAGTCATGGTCACAATAGAAAAGTTCACTGACGATAATTGAAAAAGTTAAGACTTTATGCCTACCTACATCGCGATCAGAAAACGCGAATTATTAAACCAATTAAAAGTTGGCAACATTAACTGAATCAACGCACAACAAATTTCCAGAGGAGTTCCCGCCCTTTCCCCAGATTTCATTTGATATCGTGCCCTTTTCACCACATGCTGCCAGGAATATCCGACCTTCGCTCCGACCATAAACTCATGACGGAATTTCGTCATAAACCGGTCCATTTAAGCACATTGTTCTTGTTCAGAATCCACAAGAATTTTCTTCACGAACCCTCTAAAATATCCGTAACAACTAGCTATATCTGTAACCCTTTTATAAATTTTTAAAATATTCCTTCTGTGACTACTCGGATCGAGTCGCGGATTCGGCTTAGATTACACGTATTATTGCAGCTAGTATAGGCAGAAACTGCATAAAAAATTCATTACGAGCGCGCCGCCTCCGCCTCCAACATGAAACTTATTACTTGAGCAAGAAAGTGGCAAATCGCTTAATAGTAACATCCAACTCATTTTCCGCTGGCATTGAATATTCTGCCATGTTTGAAGGAAAAACAAAGTGTTAAATTGCGTGGGGAGTCGCCTTTGAGTTAGTTGATAGGGCATGGGAGTTTGATCTCTGTGCTGGGGTCGCGAGGGTGTGTTTCTGGGGTTTTATGGCTGTGGGGAGGGAAGGGGTGTTAGCAACCGCTTCCTGTTACAGGAGACACGTATAGAGGATGTGGGTCAAGTGGCAGGCGACAAAAGTGTGAGTGTTGTCACGCCCGAGCCCGCGGCGCCGGCGACACAGGTTGCTAGAACATTCTGCTCAGATTGAGCACGGCTAGGTTATGCATCCGTGATTTTGAATAACAGTTTAGAGACGCTGTCTTCGATAGTGCAACAATCTTCGATCTGTAGTCGTTTGAATTTTATTATAGTTGGCTTAGCACGATTCAAGCGGGCTGGCGTCCTTCTTTGCGCTTTAAAATAAGGTAAATAGCTGTTTATAATGTAAAACAGTGAGCCTTACTCATAGTAAAATTAAACAGAGGTCTTATTTTACATTGAAAATAATAAACTTTTTAAATCTTCTAACAAAAGTCTCGTCATGTCTATTTAAAATAACTATTTACGAGTGTTTACTGGTTAAAAAATTCGTAGATATTAAATTGTGTTAATAACAACCATTATGAACCACTTTAGCATTCTAAGAAATATTCATCTCTTTATTACGTAACAGGATAGCATCATAAAATCCTTAATTATCTTATAAGGTAACCCAGAGAGAACAATTTGGTGGAAATTAAGTATAATATTATACACGGCACTTAGAATAAGAGCAGCTCTGTGTTGTACCGTCTCTATTTTTAGGACAAAATAATAATATAGTCTCTTAAAATTACCTCCCTCTGCTGGAGGTAGAGAGCTCAAGTAAAGCCTTCATCTGAGCCCAAAACTTCATACCTACATATAATCAAACTTGTTCTAATTAGCCTGGGTTCGAAACCAGAGGATAAAAATTATCTCTAGTGTTTTTCGTCCTAATTTTGTAAAGTTTCAGTTCAATTATCCTGATAGTCGTCCAATTCATAATTTTTCGTTGTCATTTCACTTTAGTACGTGAAGCTGACCAATCGCCGCGTGGCCGATCATGAAGCAACCAATCACCAATCATCGCCTGCAACACGATCGGTCGCTTCCCGTGCTGCGCTGCTCTGTTGATATGGCCTGTGCCTACCTTCTTAGGGTTCACCTGTCGATGCATGAACTAAGCTACCATTGAACCAATTGAATCTTGACCCACCGTTAAACCTATGCAGTAAATGTCATAGTAACATTGCATGGGTTGACAAAGGAAATCTTTGTTACGTCTATTGTGACAATCTGGTTGGGTTCACAGCTGTCTCGAAGACCCGTACGGGCTGTTGCTACGGACGACCGGAGCGGGAGCATAAATAAGGAACTAGAGCATCGTTTCACAGCGACCCGGATAGGTGCGCACGGGATCGTACCACCATCGTAGTAGGACCACCGTAGTTGGACAGTATCACCATCTACAGCCACTAGATCCAGTTCCCTTTCCATCTGTAATAGTCGCTGCGTATGTTCGTATGTATTTTGTGAGTGAAATTTGCCAATGTCGTTCTCTTCTAAATTCAAAGCTCATGGTAAAGAAAATTAAAACGCTCTTAACCTATCTGGTAAGATAAGATAAACTTAGAAATAAAACTCTATTTGCGTTGGGGGTAAAAATAAAAGGTATGTGAACTAGGACAATAGGAGATTATGCAGTAATACGCACGGGAGCCGTGGATAAAGTGCAGCGCGGAGCATTCCGGAGAGCTGGCACGTGTTTATATTTGTTTTATTTCGCTGTGAGCACAAAGTTGCATTAGTTTTTTGATGTTAGAAAATAGGAATATCTACGTGAAACGTGTTGTTGTTAGTGACTTAGTTAGTTTTGTAAATTGGTTCTCGTTGAAGGTGAAGTTAATAAGTTAATGTCTTGAAAATATGTATCGCGCCCTCGAAGAACGTACCTATATCGACCAGATCGGCGATTTTCTAAAGAGAGGCCAAATTAGGAGTACCCGAAACCGTCGAGCATGTATGACGAGAGTGATGAATGAGAGTGAAGCGAGAGAGGTATGTCAGAATAGGAGCGAATGGCGCTCTACTGTTTCTGCCTACCCCGCAGGGGATAAGGCATGACGTTTATCATATGTATGTATGTACATATCTTCCCAACTCGTAAAACCTCCCACCAAAATTTCATTATTACAACGTACGTAGTATTTGCAGTGACTAGTAATGTAACTTAACACCATAACTCTCAAATCCCACTAATCTGCCACCCGATCTGAAAATTAACCGCAAAAACTCAGCTTATCGCGTAAAAATATGAAATTGTGCACATTACTTTTGAAGGGTTAAAAGGCCATAAATAAGAGCCTATCTCGCGATCTCGCCATAATCACGCCGTTTATCTTACAACGGTACATTAACTACGAAAGCTCTAACATCTTGAAATATTCCCGCAGATATTAAGATTCATTAAACATGCTCTTAAGTTTGAGGTTTTTAGGGTTCCTTGGTTGCGGGTGACGCGAGTGATGTTGGGGCGGGATGGATTCGCGAGCGCGGGTTTCGTCGCTCAAAGGGTTGATGGTAACAAATAAATTGCTAGGGACCTATATTTGCGGGATGTAAAAGTAATATTTTGTTTCAGAAAATCAATAAAAGTTTGGCCATAGGCCTGTGGGAGAGACTCCAATACGGAGATTTTTCTCTAAACAGATGTTATGTTTGGGGACCGAAGTCCACAGTCAGACTGAGCGGCATGTAGGAAACCATTTTGACAGTTGATGTTGATGACGTTTGTAGAAAAATTTTTCTAGTCGACGATAGGTGGCGTTGCGGCGCTACAGGTTAAATAAACCGTAACTTTTTGAAGTAAATTCCAGTGCACACTTTTGTTTAGCTGACAATAAAGTTGAAAATCCTTTTTTTTAATGGGTTAACAAAACCCCGGAGAAAAGAGTACAGATTCAAATCCCATCTTGTAATTGTGTACTGTAAATTACATTTATACAAAAATCCATGCCAGAAGTGAATTAGTCATATCCATGCCTACGTAAATCAGTCTACCGCATTTGGAAATACAGTGTGATATAAGTATTTACGCATTATGACATTTATACAAGCAACTTTTAAAATTATGTCCGTCCTATGAAAGAAATGTCATGCTAATCAATGCCGTAAACTTTAACTAAAGTCGTTCCATTTTTAACCATTGTTCAAAATTTGACGAACCTAACTCAGTAGCTGCAGATTCGTGCTTGACTACTCTTATCATTCCACGGTCCCTGGCGGGTTGTCCAAAACTTGTTCTATCACTCCAAACTTTTAAATTTAACTAAATTAGATATAAACTTATAAATGAAGACATTACTTTTGAATGCTGCGTTGATAAAACCCCGTCTGGGTTTTGTGTAAATTTTAGTGGAATATGTATAATATATGTATGAGGTCTTAGTTGCGAACCGTAACCGTCTTATCATCGCGAAGACGTCTACTATTTAAAATAATCGGGTAAACGATGAGATTAAACCAAGGGTCTCTAAAAATCGACATCTTCATAGTAAAATGTGGCCGGCAAGTAAAACTCGTAACATAATTAGGTACTATACATATAGTGCCGATTCTTAATTAATATCAGTGAACATTATCTACGAGTTAAACTAAACCAGATTCCAGGTATTTGTAGTTCCTGAGGTAATCAGCAGTAACAGACAGACCGAAAGACAGGACTTAGGGACGCTATAAGGGTTCCTATAATTGTTCTAGTTCAGAGCTCCAAAAACATGCATTTTGATGAGAAGTTTTTCTTCATTAGATATTGACCATTGTGTTTTAGCTTTGTACTCACGCGTTTAGTATTAAATCTTCTTTCCATTTTCTAGAATCTGGTAAATTTCATTTCACGTATTTCGAGTCGTGCCGCTGCATTTCATAGTTAACATTCGCATCGATCTGGCAACACTGGGTCCGAAAAGATTCATTAAAAGCGAAAGAGTTGATCGCACAGATTCAATATTCAATTTGGCATTTGTAGCACCTCTATATTTTTTTTATGGGAGCATAAAGTGTCTACCCTGATCCCTTTGCCTATAGCTAAAAACCATATACGGTACGGAAGTATGGCCAAGGGACGGAGGTAAGGTAGTGGGTATAGGCAAGTTTTGAAGGTGAATCTGGTACTGATTATTTTTTCATGGGGCCGAAAATTTGCTAAAAAATTCACAAGTGGGGTGCAAGGTGCAAGTCAGGCGATTAGGGAGGCTTTTGTTAGCTTTGAGTACAGGGATTTGTGTTTTAGGGGATAGCAGATTGTAGATACTTGGGTACTTTTTGTACATAATGGCTATAGCGTTGGGGTCTATTTGATTCGTTGCTTACATACCTAACATGACGTGTCTACACCGCTCTAACGATTGATGCAGGTAGATCCTGTAGCCAGTCATTGGATTACTTTATGTATTTTTTTTTCCGTTTGGTGACAGATTTAGAACACACCTCTCCATTTTTTCCATGGATGGAAAAGGCGACTAAGGAAATAGGTTGAGGTGTATTTTAGACAAAAGGCTAGCAACCTGTCACTATTACAGCTGCCAAAAACAAAACAAAAATGCTTGAAGTGGCCACGGAGCATGATGTAGTAATGGTTTTGTCTATGTAGTGTTTCGTGTGCTCTGCCTACCCCGTTTGGGAATACAAGCGTGATAGTATAGTAAAAAAAAAAGTTGTTGAAAGTAGTACAATCATCATAATATTCCATAAAACCTCGCGCCTATGCGACCTTTCGCCATCAAATTTCCAGTTCACGAAACAGCCGTGTCATCCATAATGAAGTGTTCCGAGTAAAATTAAACGGCTGTAGAATACGACCTCATTAGTTGGAACATCTTCGATGACGCAATTATCTCGAATTTGTTCGTCAAGTGCACGTTTTGCTAAATTAACACGCATTAAGTGGGAGCAAATTCATTATACCAGCCTTCGTACCTCCTGACGTCTTAAAATGCCATTTCAAACCGTGTCTGCCTTAAAATAATGTGACATTTCGCGCGAAATCAACAGTATTAATTTCATTTAAATTGCCATTGGATTTTGGACATCATAGCTTCCTAATAAAGACGGGTTTGTTTTATTACAAACATGGTTCCGTGAATGCTCAGTTTAATTAAAAGTGATCCTTATGGAGCGGGGGTAGGTGCGAATTTGTGATTGTGAGGGGGTAATTATGATGGTCTTGATATCTGATATGGAACATGTGGTTACAAGACGCTTAGAGTAATTGTTAATTGCTGGTGCTGTGTCGACGGTTAAAATGCTCGTTTTCCTTGTGACGATGGCATTGTCTGTTGATTAAGTATTTCACAAACAAAAAAACCAGTTACAAAGTACATACATACATATCCTCACGCCTGTATTCCCGAGAGGGGTAGGCAGAGCACATGAATTAAAAAATCCAGTGCCACGTTTAGCGATTTCAGGGCAACCAGATTATCAAACGTGATATTGCAGTGACAGGTTGCTAGCCCATCGCCCACAATACACTAACCCTTTCCCAGAGTCGACTCTTACGACAGCCACGGGAAGAAAGGGGGAGGTGCTATTCTAACCAACCATTCTAATGACACGTTATATGGGCGGAGTTTACTTTTCTCTGCAATTGACAGTTCAATAGATACTAGCCTGTCACCTAAGATACACCGTAACCGATTTCCCTTAATCGTCTCTTACAATACACGGAAGAAATGGCAAGGTATGCAGAAAAACGTGGCCCTATTATGATTTTTTCGAGACACGGTACCTTAAAAAGAGAACAATAAGTAATTCGACCCCATTCCGGCAGCGGAAAAGCGAGCGCTCATTATCGTTTTCCGGACCCCGCAGTCTCAAGTGTTAGGAAACAATGCCTGAATATCGGAGTTATATTTCTTAATTTGATATGTATAGGGTTCCCCTTAATGAAGAGGCCGGAATTCAGGCGAAAGTTGAGAAAATTTACCTGAATTGTCTTATGGTTTTTTTTATCTCTGGGGAAAACCGCAGAGATTAAAAAAAAAACTCTTGTAAACATAAAGAGATCCGTCTTCACGAGTGATAGAACCACGGTTACGTTATCTGTGCTATAGTAGGTACTGTAATGAGTGAGGGTAGCTGGAAGAGCACTAATTAAAGGTAAGGTGATCGTACGTGGTACGTGGTACCTCTTATATTACTTCATAAATATTCGAAACCTCTTAAATCTAGTTTTGACAATAATTTATTTCTGTCTGTCTCGAAGGTGGGGCTCGAAGTAATGCTGTCATGATCTTAACAATTTTTAAAACAAATAGTAAATTTTTAAAATAAATAGTGTTCCAGAATGATTTGAAATACATTTAATACCTATTTCATGCTAGCCTAACTCTAGTCAGCAACATGCACTCATGCACGCTACTTTCCTCATCCTACAATACTTACTCTGTCTTCGAGGCCGTTGAAACTAGCCATTCTCTCGTACGTCGGAAGTAAGTGGTGACCACAACGTTGCCGCGATTATTTCGCGCGTAAAGTCGCCCTCTAAGATGAAACCTGAGAGGAGGCCTGTGTCCTGCAGTGGGACGTATACATATAGGTTGATGATGATGATGATGAAGATGAAACCACAGATAAGACGAAGTCTCAATAATTAGTTCGTGTAGATTATTCAGATCAGAGCCAAAGCTTAAAAATTGTTAATCGGAAGTCCAGATAGACATTAATGGAGATGCATGATTTTTTATATCACGTTAAATTGACAAAAAAAATGACGTCATTGTTTTGAATAGGTATGTAACATTTATTGTGCTCTGCCTTCTCAGCGTTAAAGTATCAAATCTTTTGTTATTTGGTACCAAAATGTTAAAGTTGAGCTCAAGTTTTAAGACGAGATACAATAATAAAAGATCCGAAACTGTTGTTTCATAAGTTTTAATTTTCACTCACGATAGATGTCTTGGTATGGTTCAAGTCAATCCAACCACGACGAGCGAATAAAATATCATCAGCCAACTTTGACTGATATTTCATACGCAAAAACATAGCAAGATAAATAAAAGCTTTTAGTGCAATGCTCAATATTCGAGTGAAAAACATAAAATTCTTTCCGCGGATCTATAAGTAGACGTCAGTAATCAACGAGGGGGAATCCGACCGGAAGCGGGGGACGGCGCGGTTAATTGTGCGAAAAGCGAAGCCCTTCGTTTTCAAATATCGACCGTTATGCGTGCATTGAGATTTAGAGCACGTGAAGTATGGAGACGAATTTATCGGGATACTTCGCGACGCTATAGACAGCCACTGTCAGTTTACAGATCGTTTTTTGTTTAATTTTGTAATGTCGGGTTTAGAATCCTCGTGTGGTGCCGGGTTAGAATAGCACTACCCCCTTTCTTCCCGTGGGTGTCGTAAGAGTCGACTCTGGGAAAGGGTTAGTGTATTGTGGGCGATGGGCTAGCAACCTATCACTGCAATATCACGTTTAACCATCTGGTTACCCTGTAATTGCTAAACGTGGCACTGGATTTTTCAATTCATGTGCTCTGCCTACCCCTCTTGGGAATACAGGCGTGAAAATATGTATATGTGTGTGTATGTATGGGTTTAGAATAACACCTCTCCTTTTCTTCCGTGGATATGACAAAGGCGAGTAAGGAAGTAGGTTATGTAGGCTTAACAGAGCTACACGCTCCAAGTCGCCTCGCGCGCCGGGTAGTCTACCCGTCATTTTCTGACTTCTCTAATAAGACAGTGACAGGTATAGTCTATCTCGCGCATTTCTCTACTCGCGCCGTGCTGTACTACTGCTAAGCCAGCTAGTATATTTTAGGCGACCGGTTGTCATTTTTGCATCTCATAACTTAGAACCTAGAAAATTTGCTAGATGAATGTATACGTAATTTGTAGCCCACAATTACCCTCCTAAGATCATCAGATCCCAATTTAAAACGTACACATTATATGAGTGTATCCGTTTTATTTCACTATTAGGAAGTCTCATGATAGTTTTATGTTTAACCATAATTAATCCATAATTGTTAGTTGTTAACAGCTGTTCCAGTTCACATTTTTGAGTATCCTGCCAATAGGTCAATAAAAGACCAGCGGCGTATCTTAATAAATTACAATCTGCCTAAAATTTTAATGCACAAAATGACATTTGCTCTTCCAAAACCTAGAAACTTAGTTCTACAAATGATCGGACACATCATTACCATAATGAGCGCTAGTTAGGCCGATCGCCAGTTGATCTGTACGTAAACATTTGCAGCACACAAGCAGGTAAACACATAATAGTAATTGAACAGAAACTGAAATTAACTGCAACGCCCGCCACAAGCTAATTAACGAAAAATAACCCAGTATCGAGACTCGTGGTCGGAGGGGATGGAGTGAGACACAAGCGAAAACCAAGTGGAAAATATATTAAAAAGTTTGTTTTTATTATTTTGCAACTAACAGAAATAAAACGCATAAACTGCTTAGTTTTAGATCGTAAACTTAAAACTAATTTTCTTTGCACTTGGAAAATCTTTTACTTACTTGAAGAATAAGGAAAGATTAATAGATTATTTTTTCGCTTGCATTTGCAAGAAAAGCAAACAAAAGTTGTGCACTAGCCATTTTGTGATTGCATATTTCAAAGCAAACTTCACAACTATGACTTGTCTTAAAGTTCGCGAAAAGCCCCTTCGCAACATCTTTTCTCCGTAAATTTTCTAAATTTTCACATCATTTAAACTTTTCATGGACTACGATGAACATTTCAAAGCCAAAATAAGTTAAATCGGTAAAGGCGTTCTTAAATTAATGAGGCTAACGAAACGCCTTGATTTTTGTTTACAGATCGATAGAAATTTGACTTATTTCAATTTTACTTGTTGCGTTTACTACAGCAATCCTTCTTTTTTTCACCAGGATTTATCGTAATCCGCTTGTGACTTGTACTGTCTGGGATATCGAGAGTCGGTACAAACCGCCAGTGCTCCTGTTTACCTTTAATTATCATATTTGTGAATGGCTTACTGAACTAGCAGCTGCGGTCAAAAATAGACTATTATGTCGAGAGAATCTCTTCTATCGTGCCTTGACTGCACTCATTTAGAACGCTAGGGAGAAAAAAGTGAGAAAAATTTAAAGTTTGATCTTGACCAAAACTTAGTTCGATTCTCTGATAATGACTAATTTAGCTTCATAGTCACATTTTTGTATGGAGACTAGTTCGACATGTTTCGGGAGAATTAGCGACTCACCATCGGAAACAACGCCGCCCAGTGGCTGCGGACAAACACTCACTGCGCCACTGCTCTTTTCGCGCGACTGCTTGACACAACTGAAACTTGCTAACAACTACCCCCTTCTTAACAAAGGTCGGGTAGCACAATTGTAACAAAATTCCTCTTTGTAATTTCTTTCAACGTTACTTCAACTTCGAATCAGCTATTAAATAGTAATTGAAGAAAAAAAAAATAGGTCCTACACATTTTATACATGTTTAAAACTCATAAATTAAAAACAATGTAAAGTAAGTAAAGGGTGGTGAAAGGTTGAAGAAGAAGAAGAAGAAGAAAGTAAGTAACATTACACAACATCTAGTAGAGTCATGTCACAGTGAGCTTGAACAGTTCTTGAGTGACATACCCAAGAGTTTGGTAAGCGAACCCTTAAATTTGATACACTCTTACACCCCATAGCCTTTTAGAATAAATCCGTCCAGAATGTGATAGGATAGAGGACAAACGAGCGTTTATATTCAGGGCAATTTGCGCCTTTTTTACAGCCGTGCAGCTGGGCCAAATGCACACCCAATATTACGTGGGATTGCGCGTAATCGGTTGGCGGGATAACACACTTTAGATAACGGTTCGCGTTTCATTGAAAGACAATCTGCGCGTATGTGGTAATTATACGGTGTGTGTTCTAATTCGTAATGAAGTAAGCAAATACATCACTGTAGAAACATAAAATGCAAAAACAAATACAACCCACCAATATATAAATGTGAAAGTGTGTTTGTTTGTTTGTTTGTCCGTCTTTCACGGCTAAACGGAGCAATGGATTGACGTGATTTTTTAGGTAGAGATAGTTTAGGGCACGGAGAGTGACATAGGCTACATTTTGTCTCTTCAAAACCCCCATTTCCCTAAAGTGAGGAGTGGAAGTTTTTAATGTAGAAAGCTATAAAATTGGTATGTGTGCTATCTCTTCGGTGATACCCCGAATTTAACGCGGGCGGAGCCGCGGGCAAAAGCTAGTAGAAACATAAAATGCAAAAACAAATACAAACAAGATGGTGAGTTACAAAGGCAGGCTTATTCCTGAAGGTATCTTACAGTCAACCATTAAGGGACAGAAACATAATTATTGAAGCCAACAAGCAGAGAGGATACAGGTAAACATGGTAAATATTGTAAAGGACCTGCGTAGAAATAATTGTTTCATTATATAGCAAGAAAGGTTTAAGGCGTGATTGTTTATACTTACTTTACTTTCGTCTAATATCACTAAATCTTGGAAAATCTGTAGCTAAATCTCCAACTATGTAAAAATACTGAAAAGTTCCTGTACCTCTATAAATACCACTTCAGTCCTTTTTATCCGCAAAACAGCAAGAAATCAACGGAAATGACCCCGCACTTTGCTTGAAAACTTTAAAAATAAAACAAAAATCCACTGAGCAGTAGAAAACTATGTTCGAATTGTCGAACAAACTTGAATCCATGCAAATGAAAGGTTGTATAAAAAGTCCGATATTAGTGCAAGCCAACTAAGTTTTATCAGTACTCCGGCCGCAAGGCAACTTTCACAAGTAAACGAGTTAACTTAAACGATTTCCTCCGTCGCAGAAAAAAACTCACAAGTAATGGCATTTGCTCGGCCACTTCGCGCTTTATATAGATGACTGTAGCATCAGATTCTCGGGAACAACGGTGCTCTGGCTAGAATTTTCCAAAGTAGCGCTCGATACTTTTACTTCCTGAGAGCAAGATCTTACACTTCAGATAAACATCGCTAATGCTACAAAAACTAAACGATGAATTTCACATTAGTTAGGCTAATATCTCGCTTTACCAATGCCGCTTCGTGAAATTTTGCTTTAAATATGGTTTAAAAACGGAGAGTGAGTATGCCGTGCATGACATGTTCATCCACATAATATTGGCAAGATTTTTTTTTATCGCCTCATCTTACTTATTCAACAAGTTTCTCAATTATAATAATGAAACTTTTGTTGGAAAATAACAGAAAAACTACATAACCATTCATCAAAATGTAGGCCTATAGCCAACCATGAAGTACCTGCAAAATTTATAAATGCAAATAAACTATCCATTAATTCACAAATTAATCAACAATCGTAATTTTTCACTCCGTATTATCGTCAACGTCGTTTTATATTAATTAAATGTAGCATAAAAACCTTTTCTTCTCGATCATTTGTACCTAAAATTTTAACGAAACTTTCTAACTACTCAGTTTCATAGAATAAAAGCCAACTAAACCATCTCAATTATTTTAATGAACGGAACACAATAGTAGAGGGAATATCAAAAATATCTCATTAAGACGTCGTTAAATATTGAACTGAGCCTTGTCGAGACTTAATTGTAGGCTTCCTTAATTAGTGGGTCTTGGCTAACTGTTTAACATTGTATGAATTAAGAAATTGGCGAAAACGAGAGAATTTCGTGCAATTCGATGCGTTGAGAATTAAAGCTTTTTATGGACTGGTTAAAATTTTAGATTATTTTGTTTTACTAAAGCTAAAATAAAATAATAAACAATTGAAAGACTTTGTCATACGTTTGACTGAAGTACTCGTTAGTGCACATTATGACCTTTCGTGTGGTACTTAAGTATCTACTTTAATTCGTAGCACACAACGTAGCACAAGCTACGTCGTAGAGGCACTACGCCGTAGCCGCCATCTTGTTCAACCGTAGCTTCGTAATTACCTGTAACAAAGAAAAACAAATTAATTACAACGAGTAAAGCAAACGAGTTGATATTTTATTACGTAATTTTTCTCGCATAAACTCGCACTTAAATTTGTCGACATAACACCAAAACATCTTCCTATTATACTAAGGCCAAACCAGCGCACGCAAACATGTTTGTCCTCAAAATACCCATTGATATAATCTTAACGGGGGTACCTGTTGTCAGTGTATAACTTACCAGCCAGTTTACCGTACAGTCGGCGACCATCGACCCGAACCCCAAAAACATGTACCTTACACTCTTAGCAATAGGGACGCATGCAAAGACTTCCTAGGACGTGTATGGAGACATGTGTTATAGGCTGTACACCACCCGCAACTTTAATTCTGTGCTAGTTAACAAATGCTAGTTTGTATGGGTCTTTGTGGAAGTTAAAATACGTGTGGACGCGGGCTATGTTGGGATGCTAATCGAGATAATACTATAGAATGTGGGCAAACATTAGTTATACGGGTTAGTACAGAGTGGAACTTGAAATTTATTTATTAGCTAATTGTTTTACATTTATTTGGAGCATCTACTACAATCTAGCACATTATTAAAAAGGAGAATACTATAAAAATAGTGGATAACAGATATCGACAGAGATACAGTAATGCGAATACCTAATACGTATTATAAACTAGAACAAACTTTAATATCAACTCTGTTTGTGAGTGTATTTGCAAAGTGGGAGCAAATGTAAATAAATAAATAAAAAACATTTCTATTTACTTACTAAAAATCAATAAAATGTTTCACCAAAGAGAAAATGTACTGCATAAAAAGATATTGGGTGCAAGGTCCAACGTGTGGTGTCGAATTTATTATAACACTTCTTAATTTCTTATGCGGATATTGTAAGAGACGCCTGTTTTATCAAATTTACTGGTGTCACTACTGAGATAAGAAACGACATTTGTCTTACTATAAGTCCCTCCATAGTTATACTCAGTATCAATTTTCCCAGCAATCCTCAATTCACCAGTTGCCCAAATTTCCTTCATTTACGCTTCTACGCCGCACAATTTCAATCAAATATGTACACCTTAATACCAGGGCCCCATAAACCGGAGGCATTCCTTGCAATAATTCCTTGTAAACGCAACTCTACCTGGTATTCAGTTACCATCTCACCGAAGGGGACCGCTGACAAATGGTCTTTGCACTTTGAATTACAACCAATAAATAACGTCCTATTCGGACCTATTCGGCCTCGTCTGTTATCCCATTGGCTAAGACTCGGGTTAGTTATCTTTGGAAGACGCCATTAAGTATTCTAGATACGGAACTAAGGGTTGGTACACAAATGAAACTCGAACTCTACGAGTTTAGAAGCGTTTGAGTAAATATTCTTAGGCTGTGTGTGGCTCGCTTTACAATGCAACGCATACCGGAGTAGTGAACTTGGATTGTGCGGTTGCATTGTCATTTGTTTCTATTCAGACGGTATTTGCGGCTTGGTATTGTTACGGCAAATAATCGGGCAAACAAGTAAACTTTTGGCTTTCGTTTATAATATTTAATTTGTATGTACGTTTAATTTGCTCTCCAATTTTTATGTAACGAACCATTACGGTGCCATTGAAATGTTAACGCGTTTACTGAGCTATTACTGAACACAATCGACAAAAAACTCATTGAAAATTTTAGGTAACCTTGGGTAACTATCAGTTCTATGTAAGTTGACCATGATCAAACAAAAAAAAAAATGGAGAAAGGAATACTTTTTTGACTGAACTATTTATATTATTAAATCTTCTTAATAGTATTCGTATGTAATAGTATATCAATTTTGGGACAACCCACCGGTGACGCAATTCCCCTTAATTGATACGTGTCTTAGAAATCCCATTCACATTCATTATGCGTTCGTCTTTTGTCCTGGTTTAATTCTGTGCCTCCTGTGAAAAGTGATACAACTCGACTTGTACCCTTTTGTGTTTTATAGTTTAGAAATGATCAGAAAAAAATTACGAATTTTTTGGTCTAACTCACGTACTTCTAGGTGCTATAGTTTCGGAGATAATTTTGTGAAAAGTGATACAAGTAGCAGCATTTCTGCAAAAAAATCGTGCATATAGATACATATCAAGTCATACCCACTTTTTATAATCATTTTTCAGGCTATTTTTGTGTTTTAAGGTATAAGTGCAGTTAAATTTATTTTCACTATTTATTTTTCCGTATTTTTTTCGGTAATATTGATACATCTACAGTTATATCACTTTGGACCAACTTTTCTAAAATAAAAACAGGATTTAACTCAACATGTACCCACCAATCTAAGACCAATTTGATTTATATATTTTGTGATTAGTGATACATCTCGTCATGAATCATTTAGCACAAATTATTTTTGAAATGTTCAAGAATACAAATTGAATCATATCTAAAAGTCAAACTGTTCCCGTAAAATATTTACGCTATTACACAGTTGTGTAAAGTAATACAAGTGCGAGCATAAAGAATGTGGTGGGAGTGCGCGGGGCGAGGTGATTCGGGATCAGGGATGCGTGGGATCAGCTCGGCTCACGGCTTCAGTGTCGCTGCGGCTATGAAAAGGTGTGGTCACGTCCAAATTCACTGTAGATCGACGTGTAAGTTGAGAGTTGTACCATTTTGCACGAAATTTCATATATTTAAAATTTTCGCTTAAGTATTGAAATATATTGCTTGACACGAAATACTGTTTAGTAAACGTGTATTCACAGCCACTGTATCTCTTTTTTTTCTGTATTTTGCATTTTACTTAAAGTATGTATCTACTTATTTGATTATAGGTGTCATCTATCGTTTCAGATACTGTGTCTGTGCTATGATTGGTTTGATTATCTGTCTATCTAAGCTTTTTAACTTAATTAGCTACCAAAAAAGCCAATTACTATCTTATTAGACAAATACTATCAACTATGCCATTATTTACGCTACTACTCTTAGGTAGGCTACTTATACTACTTCATTATCTACTCCTTATTACCAACTACTATTGTAATTTGATTCTTTGTTTAAGTAAGAAAAGTTTTATTGTAACAACACAAAAAATTTAGATCATTTACTACGATAAAGTTGTTCAAAATCGCTGCCAATCGGCAGGGTATCAAGAAAACTGGCAGCATTGCTACACTGAATGATAATGCCAATCTTCTGGGCGAAAAACAAGTCACCCCTGCGGGATGAGGCCAGGATATCCACGCAGGTTACATCCCACACCAGGGGCTGGCCCAGCTTCCACGGCATAAGCGTCATGCCGTCGGGCATCTTTCTAACTTCACGTGCCAAACCAGTTTGTTCAAGGACCACCGGCACGCTGACATTCACGAGGACCCAGCGGATGATGTCATTCACTAGCGTTACGTGGGATGTGCCCTGCACTTTTCCGGCAGGATAAGCCGTGGTGACCGAAAGTGTTAACTTGCACACCACATTGGCAGCGATGAGACACAACGCAAACAGTTCCCAAACCAAACGAAGTGAAGTTTCTCACCGGAAAGTGGTATAACTATTTTCTTAAATAACTATAAATAAGTAATAAATTGGATCATGAACTTAAGGGAAAGACTCTAATAGAGATATTTTCCAGGCAGATGTTATGCCTTGAGACCGAAAACCACCGAGATAAAGATAGAACTTGTATTTATGTAGTCAATCCTCAAAACTTCGTTTTATTCGGCTATTTGATGAATGTGGCACTGGGACGCTACATCAGCCCGCTTCTTAGACTGAAGGTCGATGAGACATCGCAGTACCGTGGAAGATTGTAAGAGCCAGTTGTAAAACTTGAGCCGCGTTAGCTAGCGTTGATGATTCGCCGTGATGGTCGAAGAGCGAGTTGCTCGGATCCGATGTGATTGGCGGAGTGCCTACCTAAATCTACGTGAGGGCCGTGTAGTAGATTAGACACTATAGACACCAGGCATGGAATTTAGCAACATGCTAGTAGTATACAGTGCCGTAGTCTGGCTTGCTGTTGAAACTACGTCGTTGTTATTATCTCGGTCAGAGAAGGTTGCGTTTAATGTCCAATATCGAGAGTTACCGATGTAGTAAAGACTCTAATAGTGAGATCTCTCTCCAGGCAGATGTTATGTCAGGAGACGTAACTCCTCAGAGAGAAAGTTGGAAGGTAATCTACTTAAATTTTCGTCCAAGTATTGTGAAACTTGAAGGGGTGAAGCCAGCTTGTTTCTTATTCTATTTTATCGAAAAATTATGAGTATAAGATCTTTACTTACCTGTGTTAAGGATAATGATGAATATCTGCATAATATGTGAGTTAATTATCAATTTTAGAGGACTTTCATAAACATGGATTAATTTCCTAGAAACTTGTATTTATTTACACCGTAAATATGAATGTTAGCGAGGGGTACAACTTGATTTGTATCTTTTTGCACTTATTTTCATTGGGCTATTTTTTTGCAAACTGATACAAGTCAGGTAAATTTTACTTGGAACGAGGTACAAAGTCTCAAAATAGATTTGTCAGGGTTTTATGTTTTACTTTAGTTCAAGCAACTTTGAGCTGGGAATATTTAATGCTGAGTTACAGCATTTTGCAAGTTCATGTATATCAGTTTACACCAAGAGATATTTTGAGCACTACAGGTGTGCATCAGGATATAACTGAACTTGTATCATCTGACACATAATATTTTATGGAATTAGACATTTCAATAGGTACAAGTCGAAGGTTTTTCGCGATTTTCTTTGAACGTATAATGTTTACAGAAAAACCGTAAATACACGTTTATGAAACGAATTTTTATCTATAAATCAAAGTACTTTAGTATATAATAGACCCCTCGGTGCACGAACTAGATTTTTTTAAATCTTGTTTTTGCTCTCCTGTAAAATGACGATTTTAGACTTGTATCACTTTTCACAGGAGGCACAGAATTGTGCATTCTATTCTCAAAGCCTTAAGGAGCAAATTTAACGGACCAAAGATAGGGTTGCCAGTAGTATTTAAGTAATTTTGCTTTTGCTATTGGTTGCTCGATGCGAGTAATATACGTAGACGGCTGTGTAGATATTTAAATATGCAGTATTTTACAATTTTTTGTATTTATTTGTGAATTACATTTTATGGACAGTGAAAATTGCGGAAATATTTGTTTTATTTTTAGGTAATCGATTATTGCCCAAAGTAATACCTAATAATAATACATAATAACAAGTAGATACATTGCCAACCCAGAACCCTAAGTGTAATGTGACTTATATGACAATAATTTGACCGGTTGTCTTATGCCAGAACACAACAGTGCGAACACTGTTGCTTTGGAATAGAAATAGTGGTTAAGTTTGTAGTTACGATTTGGGCTGACCCTGTACGAGGGCTTATCACCAGCAAACGTTTAAATGCTAATTGTTTAATCCCAATATCCAATGTCAAGCTTCTAATTTATTTAGATTTTTCAAAAATAAAATAAGCACTGTAAACTGTAACTGACCCATTGCTGTAGAACTAAGTAACAAAACTTGACAACCCTAGTGCCAAGTCTCGTAATGTGACAGGCAATTAACACTCTTAGACCGTAAGCAATAAAGTGTTTATTGCTTTGTGATTGGCCGTTAAGCCACGCATGGGCAGTAAACGCATATTTCACTCCCCCGTACTGTTTCTAATTTCCAACAAAACAATGGCCAGGATAATAATTACTCCGTACAGATATGAAATGGGGACCAACGAAAATGGCGAAGACGTTTCTAAATAACTTGTTTAGTAATTGGATTATTCGGCAGAGGGTGCGGGCAGTAAATTTGGTAAATTTATATGAGATTGGAAACTGATACTGGAGGTAATATAAACATACGGACACTCATATTTGGAGTTAGGGGCGGCATTATTTATATGTTTCGTTTTCCCTTTGGTGTTTATCATTTGTCCGATGATTGTTAGAGGTATTCTATAAGCGAAGTATAGCCGCATTGTTGATATTTGGGTCATGTTCATGTTTGTTGATTGTTTGTTTGTCCACGAATAGGCGTAATCTACAGACAATAAGTAAAAACATCTTTTGTCGCTAAATTTTGGAGCAACCTTTACGAAATAATTCACAATCACACCTTCCACGAAACCGTTGTATAGACCTCGGCATTTATTATATTGTAACTAGATTCTCGGAGAACAACATTGTCCATCGCATCCATTCGGAACAACGGTCGAGTTAGCGGGAACAAATACAGTATTCCAAAAGTGTACGCGTTTGTTTTCGAATCACGTCCCGGGGGGTGGGGGAGGTAAACAGGGGGAGGGGATAACGGGCGAAAAATTGCGTATACCGAATTAGTATACCGCTGTAAATGAGAGAGAGAGGCCGTTTGCGCTCTCCGCAGAGATTCCCGTCGTCCCGTGTGAATTTCTTCGGAATGATAATGGTAATAGCTTAGCTACACTTACTGGTTTCTAATGGGATTGAGCCGCAGTACCTAAACAATGGCCACGAATACTTTTGCTTCACTTATTATTACAGTAAGATACGGTTATGTGGAAGCTATAATGAGGGGGAAGGAAGCGCCAAATCTGTTACGCTCTACATACTTAATCATGTGATACGCGTCGCAATAATGCCATGGGGAAAATATCAAGCGGAAAAATTGTTTCCTTAGAACACTTTTATTTATCCTAAATCAAAATAGTCACAATTAATGGAAGATAATTTTCCCTATGAAAATTATTACTTCTTCTATCCTTAGTGTCGCAAATTGTCATTATTGCGAAGTATTATTGAGTAAGATACTTGAAACAAAGAAACAGACTTAATTAAAATGTGTTGTATCACTCAATAGAATTTAAACAAAGTCGTATACGTCGCTCTTTCTAATCAAGCAAGTGACGCTCCAATGCCACAGCAAAGTGGACATGGGCATGTATTTTGCAAACTTGTAAACTCTCCCCTTTGTTTCCCCGAACAGAACTAACAAGAGAACCGTGCACCGACGTTGTACCCAACAAAAACATTTTTCCAACTGTACATTGAATTCAAACTTTACTACAAGCCAGGCGCTATTCGAAAACTTTGAGCTCAGAAATGCATAATCTTAATTACTGAATAATTTTATGCGCGCACAGAGGGTAAGAAAAACAGAGAATTACATAGCCGAAATGCTAAAGTTTCTCTTCAAGAACCGCTAGGGGACGCTAACAATGCGGCGCCATGTTTGATTTCTGGGAACAAAGGGGCGGACACAATGGGCCAGCGAATGCTTTATTCGTAAAACTAGCAGTCACATAACACGCAACTCTTGCTGGCTGAATAGTGTTGCCGTATAATACTAGCCAGATGATTGACACTTTTTAGAAACAAATGCAAAGACCCGCGATGAGCTTGACATTCCGGTTTGAAAAAGGAACGCGGGATTCATTTGTTTTATACGCGCTTTGTTTTCTTTGTTTTACGTTTTAGCCAAGCGGGAACAGGTCTTGTTAGTTAAGATATATTCATTAAAAAAAAAAACTCTGGCAATGAAATGAAATTCATGTCGAGTAATGCCAAGAAATGTAAGGATTGCATGTCTGTCATCTTCACCTTCTATTTATTACACTTTTATTTCCTTTGCTTCAAGCCATACGTGTAGAAATAATCTTAAATTACGTCTGTTTGGTCGACCGTGTCAGTCCATAAAAGGCTATTCAGAAGAAGGGATGAACACTCTGTATTAATGAAGCTATTAACCCCATAAAACTCATGAAAAAAGCCCTTATTTTTACTGGACGTAAAATATTTAATAGCGGATTTAATTGCACGAGTTTGCGATGTCAAACATAATTATTTAGTGACACACACATTCTACGCCGCACTTTGTCGGCTAACGCCTGTTTAATATTTTGTGTTAGAAAATGAGCCAATATTGGTTGTATTTAAATTAAACCTGTAACAAAGAGAATACTTGAACGACTAAATGGCTATTGCCAATTTTAGAGCCTATAATCTAGCTAGAGGTAATGATGTGACAATGTACCGTATCTATGTCACTTTTCTATTTATGGACTCGAACTGAAATAGATACGAGTATTATAAATATCAATAAAATGAATTCACACTTTATTTGGCGATGCATGTGAATATGTATACCATTTTGAAATGGGGCTAATCTGTAATTGCTACTTGGCTTCCAAAATTTTAATTTTACTATAGATATCTATTTTTGTGTAACGTTTTGTGTGCTGAATACAGCTATGGTTCCTTGTGTGTGTGCATTTTGTCTTTCTTGTGTCGCATTTAGTAAAAATATAGAATCCTTTGTGGGTATGATTTAGGAAACAGACTGGGAACCTGGCAGTGCTCTTACATTTATGAATAAATCTAAAGTTATTCTAACCGTGACTACTGGACGTGAAACAATCTCGGTTCTATGAAACATTTTGTATACTCTGCCCAACCTACGGGAATACACGTGTAATGTATGTATGTACACGTATTTTTTTAAGCAAAGGAAACCACCCCCGTGCTCTAATCAGGATTTCCATCCCAACCGTAATACGAAGCCGAAGCGTCCTAAAACATATATCACTGATATCATTAAGCCCAATAGCAATTTGAGCAGGAACTTGAGATTCATTGGGCCAGAGAATTTAATCCTGAGGCGGTCGGACTCGTACTATCCGGGTATGTAATTGTATTCATGGTCGGTGTGCGCCCACCCTCGGGGCGCGCTTCCAGAGGAGCGTGCGCAGTTGCTAGGCGATGTGTCCTAAAAAGGAGTAGACACAGTAACAAAAATTAAATAAGAAGGAGTGTCGAAAACACGCACACATTATCCTAATATTGAGACAATATGCGCTGTATTTTTGGCATTTTAATCATAAAAATTGCATAAAATCACGCCTGTTTTCCTCAATGAGGTACGCAGGACGCAAAATCACAAACAAAGCCAATTTAGCACAATTTTAGGTTCAAAGTATTTTTAAAGAGGTAAAGTAGGGCTAATCTGTCACCTAAATCATATCTAAAACTATGTCCTTCGTCACTTTTTACGTAAACAAGGACATGGTGAGGCGTTATTCTAAACCCCACCACACGGAGAACCTTATTGCTGACTGTAGATAACTACTAATTTTATCAGCCGTCTCACTTCAGGAAACTCAAATGATCCTTAAGTGTAAAAATTTAGTTCTTTATAAATTTTCGTATCGCTCCTCTCTATCACGAGGGTTTGTTGTATGTATACCCTTACCCGAGGCCTTAATGGCGGAGCTCTTTCGGCTCGATCTAACTGAAATGACGGCCTAACGGGATTTCGTCATGGTTATACGAGAATTTTGAGTTATTTCGAGTAATAAAGAGCGGGTTAATTCCTGACGCGGGCTTGACCCGTGTGATGGCGCGCAGTATACATCTTGCTGTTGACCAATCAGCGGCCAGGGTTTTTGATGTTAGTGAATAATGGCACTAGGTTGATTCGGACGGAATATCGACACATTTAAACATTCAATTTATCGCCAACTAGAAATAACTAGCTAAAACAAAAAACTATAGAATAATTCGTGATTAAGTCCCGCGTACATAATAAATATGAGTGAGAATCGCGACAGTTTAAAACATTAACTAGCTAAAGATTTAAAAATAGGCCGTACGGCGTCGTATTTTATCAACATCTCACCATTTCTTCCGTGATAATTGTAAGAGGTGACTTAGAAAATAGGTCTATGCCTTTATGCTTTAGTTATCAGACTAGCAATCTGCCATTATTCTACTTCTTTCATTTACGGTTAAACCTAAAATTATGTGAAACGTGGCTAAGAAACGTTTCGTATGCTCTGATACCATATTCAGGAATACAGGCATGACGTTTATATATGTAGACGGTAACAACAGAACGCCCATATATCATCTGTCACTTTCCTATCTCTAGTAAGCTAAACGGTTAATAGATTGCATATTCGCCCGTCCCTATTAAAATAGTCGGATCTGCAAATCAGCAACTTTACAGGAGAGCGATTCAAAGTATGTATTGCTTATATCTTTTTACTTATATTGAGAATGTTTTTGAAACTTTGCAGTATTGCTATTTAAGTTAGTTCTATTCAATTCAACATTAAGAATAATAAGTATTAAATTTGTAAATATGCGAA
>BHDV01037785.1:79662-103203 GCA_005406045.1 Adoxophyes honmai | reverse complement strand
GGAATACCGTGCAGGCTGGGTCTAGGCTGAAGGTGTCATGGGCCGTTTCCACTCCTTCCTCCCACCATGTGAGGGCAGCTCCTACTTGTGTTTTGTTTTATATTTGTTATTTTGTCATGTGTTTATTTTGTACAATAAAGAGTTACATACATACATACATACAAGTGCCTTAATTTTCACGTGGAGATACGCTCTTTCAAAACAGAGGAGTACATTTTAACTAATTACTATGCACTACGATTAAAGTTAATTTGAAGGCGGCTTCGTATAAATTGAAATGGAAAGCCACCGCCAATGAGATTTGTAGCATTATAGACTTTTAGATTAAAGACGAAGAAGAAAGAAACAGTATAAAATATTGGCATATGGATAAACTCAAAATACAAAATAAAATAAGATGTATTTTAAGTTTTCTTTCTCTTTGGTCATAAAATAACATACTTAGCGACCGAGTACCCACTTAAAAGCGCTATTTATCAATCATTAAACCTATAGTGAAATACAATATACACTCAGTCATATACAATCAGTTTTACTCCACTATGACTGAATCTCACGGTGGTTTTATGTCCCAAGAAACACTAAACTCTTTCAGGGAAGTAAACAAGCTTAGTGAAATATTTTCGGCAGCACTATCTCAGTTTCTCCCTTGCTTTATCCTGACAAATGGGGGATGCATTATTGTGGTCTGTTCCGGAATCGAACGTAGCCTCGCGTTACGTATTATCGGGTGTGTTTCCCTTCCGTTGCTATGTTCTATGTTAAAGATGTTCTCATCGGGTAGTACTTTCATGACCCTTACTGTTAATAAGGAAAGAGTAAATGTTCGTTAGATTAAGTACGATAATTCTAAGAATCGCATTTTAGATATATTTCCAAGCTTTAGTTTTAAATTCACCAAAGTTTGCGGACGTAAAATAAAACATCTAAAAGGGTTGCTAAGTACATGTTACGTAGCCTTTATCGAACCATATTGCGTTTTGGTCTATTTTTCTTCATCGCTAATCTTCTTTACATACTACAATTCTGGTAAAGTACATCCTGAAAATTTCTTGCCAGTTTGTTGTTACCTCTAAACTAGGAAATCTTTGATAATAACTTACAAGAAGATATCCAACAAGATTTACCGACCACGATTCATAAAATATAAAAGTCTTAGCAGTCTTTTAATAAAATCCCAGTAAAAGGAAGCAATTATTGACTGACAAGTAAAAGCGGTCCCCAATTAAGTCGACTGACGTTATTTCTTAGTGCTGAAATGTGCGCCGGGGCATGCTAAACCTTATACATTAAGCTGATCCAAGTTTCCCGCCTTAGCACCTTTCCACGGTCGCAAAGGAAAGGAACTTAGCATAATAAATTCTATTTAAGATAAATTTTACGTGAGATGGAAGAGCTTTGTATTGCCTGCAGCGCTTAACACCCATCAAGTAAATTTATTTGAAGACATAAACTAAGTTCGCACTTGCTTAAAGTTTACTCTGGCCGAAAGAATGCGCTGAAACTCATCGTAATACTTTTTACACTTTCCACCCGCAAAAACAGGAGTTGTGTACAGTAAAATAATTTACCGCAGTATTAAAACCAAGCATTGCGCTAGCAGTTAACTGTTAGGTTAAATTGGCAGACAGAAACTGTTACTGATAAAATACCAGGAACAGAAGGTTTTACCAATTGCCACAGACCACTCTAACAGGAGATGATACCCTCCTGAATAAAATACTTATGATTTAGTTTTTGATGATGGATTGACATGTTTTATCGAGTGAGATAAAGATAAAAGTGATTATGGACGGCCGGGACCAGGCAGGATTGACTTGGCATTTGATATACTAGGATAGATGACATTGAAGTACAGTTTACAAACAGTGCAGCCAGCAAAAAAACTTGCATTGGACATTTTGAAACCAATGATTGACTTTCATAGCAAGAAAAAAATTACAATACAAAAATATTTTTTACTTTGCATGATCTAAACCGCGTTTCATGTTACTAGCGGCCAACATTTACCTACAAATCCCCTGCAACCGTATGTACCTAACTCACGTGCTATTAATAACGGTGGTCGAGTTAATTTCATGAACGAAGTCCACCACAAATTGCACCTCACTGATCGACGTGCGTTCCATTATTAACGACTAAGTGCCCGCGACACGGTACGGAGTCCTTATTCAATACAACCAGGCGCCCGGGGCACTCTACCGATGCACCCTAGAGAAGGGTGCGTATCGTGCTATGCATTTTAATTCATGAAACACGCTCACGAAATTTAATTTCCGCTTTTGTTTTATTATGAATCATTACTTATTGTGAAGGATTTAATTGGAATTTAACCGATGAATGGAAATAAATGAGACGGTATAAGGCAACTAGGTGGTGGTATTCACTTGAACGGATATGGAAAGATGGGCTCTGCATACCTTATGAGGCACTATTTGCGGTACCTACTCATGTACAATACATAATACATCACGCCTGTATTCAGGAATGGGGTAGACAGAGCACACAGAATGTTACATAGACAAAACCTGATCATTTCACGTTTTGTAGCCACTTTTGGCATATTTTGAAGAAAAAAGAGGTGTAATAGTGGCAGGTTGCTAGCCTAAAATATTCTCCCTAGCCTCGTCTTACGACATTTACAGAAGAAATGGATGTACATACAAAAACTTTTATTACTTTTTTAAGTTAATAATTACTTACCAGCAGTGATTAACAAATCGAGTGAAACTTTAACCTCACCTTTGGTTAACCACAGTCGTGATCACATTATAAATTCAATGTAAAATTCGCATCGTGTTACTAATTCCAAGGGTTAATTGAAGATAGATTATGCTCCTACACATAAACCCTTAGTCAAAATTAGTCGAATACTATTTGAAATCTGAAACCGGGTCTCAAAACATATTAGGTTTTGCAAGCATTATCATCGACCACAGAAACCACACGGGCCTCAACCTAATACGAGTTCGAAATGTACCTAGTAAATGTAGCAAAACAGCTAATTTCATTACCAACCGTTATTCATATTATTCCACCAGTACAATAGTTTAACCCAGAGGTTCCCAAACTTTTTTACTCATAGACCCCTTCCAAACTTTTATTGGGTTTGGTGGACCCCCTGCTGCTACATTTGTATCAAATTCCTAAGTATGCCAATTTTTCCCAGCACCAGCGTGGACCCCGTCGAATCTCCCGTGGACCCCTGGGGGTCCACCTGGACCACTTTGGGAATCACTGGTTTAACCCATCAAACTGCAAAAACACAACCGTGTGGTGTCAGTTTTAGAATAACACCTGTGTATTTCTTTCGTGGATGTTGTAAAGGCGACTAAGGATATAGGTTTAGGAATGCTTTAGGCGACAAGCCTAAGCTCGACTACTTCGACTAAGACCGGCTCTTTCATCTGTTTATTACGAGTAAACCTAAAATTATGCTTAAAGTTTCCACGGAACATGAAATGGGCCTGGTTTGTCTATGTGACGGTTCGTGTGCTCTGTCTTGCCTACCCCATTTGGGAATGCAGGCGTGATTCTAAAACATAATCTATCAAAACGTTTTCAGTCAATCCCGAAATTTCAATTTGAGTTATGAGCACCATAGCGGAGTCAAAAGGTGGCCAGACAATTTTATTATTACTGCTTTCAATTCTGAATAGATAAAACGTGGCCTTCTAGCCCGCAGGGTAGCTCGAGCCACGAGCTGTTGGACCCACGCCAACTACACGGGACGTACAGCCAACTCACAAATCGACGTTGGACTCTCACACCAAACACCCCTCCACACCCGAAGGCAAATGAAGCCTTAAACACAACAGCATAAAGCACAAACACCCTCGCAGGACCAAGAGAAAACAAATTCAAATGTGCTGCTGACGACATTGTGTTTCCAATATTCTATATCAATAAAGTCGAATGCCTCTAAGCCAGCAAACCTCGTTTTTGGTGAATATCTTCATATGATGACTATGCAGGTGTGCCTTAAACAGATTTGAATACCGAGATATATTGTTATTGCCGGGCACCGTGTGGTTTCATCTAAGGTTATATTATTCGCTGTACTCATTTGTGAAGATAACCTCGGCTTTAGAATTATGCTACCCTAGGTAGCGCAGTTATTGCTTTATTTCGTTGTTTAATTAATGCTATAGTCCTATTAAGTATGGAGGATAAAATGTCCCTCAACATTTTTTATTTGAAGTAATTAGTAGTCTATTAAATAAGTTTCAGATTATCTTAAAACTCAGTTTAATCTAATGTAATCGTGATATTCTATGGTAAATACCCTCTACCAGTGTTTTTTTAAACCAAATTCATATTTTGGTATGAATAGTTTGTTCCAACACAAGTCGCGGGTTGTGGGAAGTAAACAATAATTGTACCGCATTGTCACTTTTCCAGCAGTTATTTTAAAGAATACCCGACAATATCCACAATTATTCCATGTTCAAACAAACATTGCAAATAAAACACCCGCCCACTGAATTTAGATCAGCCAGACGGCGGACAAAACAAACAGCAGGGCATTCAGAAAAAATATTTCCTTCGACATACCGCTCCTTTGAGTATTCGAGCGTCATGGCAACAATCGCGGAACAATTTATGCAAACAATGCCGGCGACATCTTTCGCCTAAAAAAAGAATAGACTTCGTTAAGTAAAGTTAAAAAACGCTGCCAAATCCAGGGTGTCCGATCGCAAAGAAAAAGGTTTGTATCGTAGTGGCGACTTCCTTAGCTGTAATTACAGCGCCGCTACAAAGAGTTAACCTTTCAAAGGGGTTCTGGTTTCGCTGGTCGTGTGAAATTACTATAAAGAAGCCACTCACGGCGGCGCGGCGCGTTCAAAGCAGTCCGAGCGTGTGTAAGCGACTTTTGGCGAAAGCAGTTATGTAAAAATCTGATTATTACTTTTGTAATGTTGAATATTGTTCTTCTTCATTTTTAAACAGACAACGTATTGCGAATGTCTAGGGCTGATGCGTAGGGCGATGAGAATCGCTTAAACATCCAGCCAGTGATTTATTTACTAACTAATCTAAAGCGTTATCTCAGCTTCGAAGTCTCACTACACAACTGTTGAACTTCGTCGCCCAAAACAAATGAATAATTGTTCCAACGGATAACAAAAGCCATACGTAACTGTACCAAAAATGAAAAAGGAAACAACCTAGCATTTTTTCAAAAATCTAATTTGAAAAAGGTCAAAACAAATGAAGCAAGCTTGACGTTTTCGACCGTGAAAGTGCTGACATGTTGAGCAGGCATTAGTAGTCCCCATAGCAGGGAAGAAAACTTCCTCTGTTAAAGGGGATAGTTGATGTATGCGACGCTCATGAAGTGTTGTGGGGTCCGGTTTATGACTAGGGCACATCGCTTGGCTTTATTTTATATAAAGCCGTATTCTGAAATTTACTGCATTATACTTAGTTAAAACTTTGTGAAACTAGACATAAACGCTTACAATGAAGAACATGCTTTGCTTATTTTTACTAGTTGGGTAAGAATTTTTAAAGTATTACAGCGTAAGAAGGGCTTGTCTAAAAACGCTATCAATTTGATTTTTTAAATATTTTTTTAATGCCTTCACAAAATAACAGAATAGTGCATCGCCGCCGTTTGCAAATCCAGATGTGTCGATAACGTCGTAACTCCAAACAAAAAGGCTTAAGAGCGTATAGCGCTTGTTTTGAAACGAACCTTACTTCCAAGATGCAAGGTACTTTTCCAATTGGCTGTATAGGAGGTAGTTGCGGGAATAACCTGTAAGGAACGTTCACCCTTGGCATTTTGCCAGAGTACTTATACCGGGTCGGACGTGTCTGCTTCCCCGTCTCGCTACGTCGGCTTTTAAGTAAATTATGTACTATCTGAAGCTAAATTAGAAAACACTTTTCACATTGAGGCAAATTGCTCATTTATTAAATTGAAACGTTAAGGATTGTTAGTGTTGTTTTGTCTGGCTGCCTCGGAGCTGATACTTATTATTGTGTTCCGTGCAGGGCTTAATAAAATTGGCAGGTATTTGTAGCTCTAGAATCAAACTTACCTACTTGAGAGGTACACTGTACAGTCAAGGAGTTTAATTCACGAGCCACCATGGAACCAATTCACAGTAAACGTCATAGTGACATCCCATCAACAACCATCAAGGTAAATCGTAATGTTTTTTTCTTTGAAAAGGTTCCATGGTGGCTCATGAATTAAAGGCCTTGACCGTACCTACTGCAGTGATAGACTGCTACCCTGTCGCCTAAAGTAGGTGTATACCTATATCCTCAGTCGCCTCCTACAACATTGTGTACCTACGGAAGAAATGCACAATGACTGCTTGAAAAACCAGCAATTTTCAAACTAAAGACAAGAAGCTGTAACTGTTCTTCTAATTCCTCGTCAGTAGTTTTCCCGTGGACAAACAACATGAACTGGAAAAGGTATCAAAATGTACATTTCTGTCGTTAAGCGTTAGTTTCCACCCACTTGATGCGTTAATGTTGCCGCAAGAGAAAATAATTCAACTGCTGCAGAGATACTAGCGCTGAATGAATAAAGTATCATGTCGCCTGCTTTGTGAGAGCAACAGAGCACGATAAACTTCCATTTTATTAACATTACACGTAAGTTTTATTTCAGTTGACGCGGTTCTTTGCACCGCCAGGTTTGTCCTGTGTTGTTTCAGCAAATGGCGTTCGCTATTGCTCCAGATAGTTTTTAGACAGAATAAAGTTGACAACTTTATTTTTACACCACTTTAAACGTGAGTGTATTTTAAACATGAGCGAGCCGTGCCCCAACTGAATACTATAATTAAGCTGAATACACGAAAAAGAACAATAATGGCGACCAATTAAGGGAACACCATTCATTTCTCGTTAGCCTAATTTTAATTACAGGGGCTTAAGTGATTACTGAAACATGATGAAAAGCAGTAAAAGTAATGGAAAAACTAAGATCGTATTCGTCTCTCAATGGCTCCATAAAACCCGAACGGCCCGGTCTAGGCACTTAATATTTTGTGACGTGCTCCAATTAAGAGAAAAAACTGACGCCCCTAGAATTGCCCAAACAGTGAAATACGCCTTTCATTGTGGAAAGGACAATGGGGGCTGAATTGGTTGAGAACAATGTGGCCGCCCTATTATTTGAACGAAAGAAAATAAGGTATTTTCCTTAATGAAGTTAAAGTTTAATTGCGTTTTGCAAAATGATCTTTTCCGACGGGCGCGGTCAGCGGAGGGTCGGCAAAACAGGATTAACAATGCTAGAGAACTCATTATAACCTGAGATGAATTAATAGGTCAGAAGTTGAAACCCAAATGGCAAAGTTTTCTTCGTTAAGCGAGCCTGATGAATGTGGAGGACGCAAAAGTGTGCCACAGAAATAAATTTAAATTTGGAACCGCCCGAATCAGGTGGGTTTGTTTGGTCGCGGAATTTTAGTATTTTGAATAACAATTTAGGGCCGTGGTTTAACTAAAGCTATTGTGTGTTGCTTGTAAGTGGAAATGTTTGCGTAGCGTTAATTATTTCATTATTTACTGGGTCGAAGTAATCGATCGCCATTGTTCATCGTGAATAAACTCAAGTAGACAGCTAGTTCTCTTTACAATTCGAAATTGTGGCCTATTTTTAGTACCTGGCAACCATTTTGTATTTGCGCCGGGAAAATATAACGTCCATTGTTGTGATATTATTATCCTTTCTTTGTTCGTTATCAAGCAGATTAAGGGCAAGTAATTAAGCAATAAGAAGTCAATTATGACATCCGGCTTTGGCATTGCTTAGCAACAGGTTTGGATCCTTTGGAATTTTCATTTATATTTTATTTATTACTTAAAACATGATCGTGATTTATCCTTATCGAACTTTAAAATTGTCATTAAATTGTGCAATAAGCTGATGTAACAATTCAGAAAAAGAAGACATAGACTAAAATGTTTCTTTTCGTTCACAGATACACTTTTCTTAATGAAGGCCATTTGCTCATTGTCTGAATTGTATAGTGGGAAAATTTGGGAAAATTATACCTACGATGGGGATAAAATTTTATTCCTATTCTATAATAGATTGAGTACTTACTACTCCTAGCTTAACAAATCCCCATTTATCCTAGAATTACATCTTAAACAGCGTCACTAACGCAGTCGGCTCCTCCACAGCTCCTCACAGCAAGTCAGTTCCAATCATCCGGTAATGAGCATCAATTTTTCAAAAGTACTCGACTCTTGATAAATTCGATAAATGATAATAATATACGATGCCATTACCCTCAGATGCCCCACTCCAAAATGAATGCAAACGACAGGCAAAAAAGAATAAATTCTTTTTTCGCCATTGAATTATGATATACTCTTGAAAGAAAATTGCTCTGTGTAAATGCTGGGTCCCTCGAATATATTTCGTTATAATGAGGTGTAATATTGATCGTGCATCATATTTTATATCAAAGAAACCTACTAAAGTTTATTAAACGACTCTTAAAAGATTTATTTCGCCTAGTTGTATCTGGTTCGGAATAACACCTCTCTGGTGAGTAAGGAAATGGTAGGTATACTTTAGGCGACAGACACGCTACTTGCCACCTCTTACCCCTTACCTCTTGCATTTATGTTTATACGAGTATAGTCATTGTTTATATAGCATTTAAAGTTTTATGTCCAGTTTCCATCCTATTTTATTTTATTTTATTGTTCAAGAAGCTGTTTTTCGATTTTGTTTATGATTGTTTTACGTAGAGGTGCCAGATTCACAATAACTTTGCCTGACAAGCGACATTATATTCCTCTTATTTTCTAGAAGGTCGCGGGTAATTACTTACTTATGATTAAGTTAAATCTTCTCTTAGATCAATATAATAACGTACTGTAAAAGTCTCACTATTGGCTACAGGAACCCTCTTGTACACCTATTTAGTTATTGTAGTAAGGAAGCGACTATTCAGACATGGGGGATATTATTGTGTCTGTTCACAACAAAGTGCCACGGTAGTCGTCACAATCAATTCGATCCGTATTCAAAACGCGTTGCCTGATTCAGCAATCGGAACCCACACGCACTCGACTCCGAAAGTGGTCAATAAGCACTACACTTACAAGTAACGTACCCTCCCCACAATACAAATGACTCCATTTAAGAGAAACGTTCCCGATCGTCCCTCAAAAACGAACCAATATTTACAAATTCAACACTCAAATGGCACTCCAAGCGGCGGTGACGTCACTTTCCCTTTTGCACTATTCGTCTATTTACTCCTCCCCTCAGACTCAGACCCCGGTCTGAGGCGATAATAGCGGGTGTTTTCGGCCAAGAATCTTAAAAAAGGCATCTGTATTCAAGTCGCCGATTGCGGGTTGGCTTTTTGATTCGTTCGCCGATGAGGACGGAGGGAGATTGATGTCAGTTCGGCTCATTGTTGTTTGGTCACATATTGTATTGTTTTATGGGCGCGGAAAACTATCCATTATTAAGATAATAGTTGCTGTTTGATGGCGCCGAGATTGGTGGTTGATATAGCTGTTTTCTTCGAGCTTTGTTTGTTTCGCGTAGTCTTGCGACAGAAGTAGTAATTAGTGAAGAAAGTTTCACAATTTTGTTTTCGAATCAAGACATAAGGAACTCTATTTGAACTGCTAATAAGACTCTTTATCTTTAAACACCACGGAAACTTAACATTTAATAGTATATCTAAATATGCCCTGAATTAGAATTTACCAGAAACTTGCAAAAGAGTTTGAGTCTAGGTGGCCAGGGTCTTAGGTGCGTCGACTCGACTCGTACCCTGCCGTGTCAGGCCGACTGGACACTTAAAGCCTGGCATTTACAACAGGCATAGAATAATCGCTCGGCAAATGATTTTAGTTTTCATTGTTCACTCGATCTTGTTGCTAAGCAGAAGTCAGTGAGCACCTTAGGCAATGGATTGCAAAAACACTATCCGCGTCGCCTTCACGTACATAAACGTTGGACACGAAGTTTTCATTGGAACCAATTAGTCTCGTTGGAAGTTTTAAGTTGCACCTTCTAATGCAATTGCAGTTTCTGTAGTAAAGAGAAAAGGTTACGCATTAAGTTGCTTCATTCCAACTTAAGCCTCATATTTTCCAGCACACAGGAACATGACGTAACAACGTTGGTATTTATCAGTTCACAGTAGACAAATAAGTTGGATCAGAATGTTTCTGGACTCTTATAGTAAACGAAGCTCTTGTTTCAGAAAAACAAAGATACAGTCTCTGGAATGTACATAGACGTATATATTAACATCAATAGTCATCATGTCTGTATTCCCAGAGCAGGGCAGGCAGAGCACAAGAAAAGGTAACACCAACCAAACCATGGCTGGTCAATGGTCATGTTGTATAGCACATTTTTTTATAGTTTTTTAAAGAGTTAAAATAGTGACAGTTACAAGCCTGTCGCCTAAAACATACCTACACCTATTTCCTTAGTTTCCTTTTGCGACATCGACGGAAGAATTTAAGAGGAGTAATTCACATTCCGACACCATAAGCCTCTGGTATATACGAGTAAGTAAGTGTAAGATTGAAACGCCACTTAGATGTTTATGAATCTCGACTATGATGATATTGCAACCCTTTGTTTTATTAAAAAAAATATAAAAGCCTAAACGCACGTTGAATACTCATAGTATCCATTTACGTATGCCACCAAATCCATGTTTGAACATCCAATATAGATAAAACGTAACAAAGATGTAGCAACAACGTCTCGACCGTCGTCCTGAGTCCTTCATCTCGTATTCTCTGGGCGAGCAAAAAACCATTCTCAATTTGATGCGGGGTTCCGTTCTAAGAAAATGGTCTAAAAGTTATCACAAAAGGCTATGGATTCCGATTATCTTGATACAACGTCCGCTGTGGTATTATACATTAATACGGTTTAGGATTGAGTGGGATTTTTCGTATTGTTTGAGGTTGTGATTGAGGAAAATTATACAAAGTAGGTCAGCTATGTGTTCTATTTTGTCCATGTATGTGTTTACTCGTAAACGCTGTAAGTACCTATACAAAACAAGAACTCAAACGCACTAACTTTCACTACAAAGGTGAACTTATTCTTCGCAGGATCTCGGTAACATTTGCCCTGCGTTGGTATAGTGCCGACACATTAGTTGTTTAGTTACTTGTTAATCGAACAAAGTTAAGTAACCGAGTACATTTAAATCTGAACTAAGTACAGACTAAATATGAAACTACATACCGTAAATGACACTCCTACGATAAAACACAGATAAATCACGTCACGTCACACGCACTGCGCATTTAGCAGCAGTAGGCTCTTAGATGAAGGGCGCAGCCTGAAACATGTCAAGCTAAATTCGATCTAACATACGAATTATCTGTATTGTTCATTATGAACTTACTTGTTAATAAAATATAAGCTCTAATTGACTCTTAAAATATTCTAATTTACACCAAAGAAGTGAAGGAAAAATGAAAATAACAAAATTTCGTACCGTTTACCCAGAAGACAGAATATGGGTCAAGAAGTTAATAATGCTCTTTTATCATTCTTAAACATAACGGAACGTCTTTATAGGGTAGTTACAATGCGTCATATTATAGCGTATATTTGTTAATGGATAAGGGTTTGGACACTTGGAGTAATATTAAAAAATAAGTAGCATCGTAAATAGGCCTCGCCCAGCGAACATCTCGTAAACTTTTTGATGGCCTTTAATTCCTAAAAATGTAAGCGATGAATATTGAGTGGGGTGTAAAAACGATATCGCTGTTTCATAGAGTGATTTTGCGCTGATACTCTTTTAAATAACCCGCTTTTGCATGACCTACATTTGCTTTTAACTTTGAAAATATATCCACGTATAAAACCAATGTTTTCTTCGGCCAAACAAATTGGAGAATAAGTTTTAAGTAGCGTTCGTGTTTTCTCATGAATATTAAATCAAAACTTCTAGGCATTTGGAATGTCAGCTCAGTGGCGTCGTAACTTAGTAGTCAGGTCTACTTCAATTAGATCTAAATCCAATCATACTGTAATTCGGTTAATTTATTGAGATGAAGCAAACGGCTAAACGTGGCAAACATTTTTAGTAAACTTTTCAAAGGTCGTGCCTGATCAATGTCAAATAATACCTCATTTAGAAACCTTTGCGCAATTATAACCCAGATAGATATCCAAGCTAATCTCCAACATTTCCCTCAAAACTAATTCAAATCACACGCTCTCTGCATACCGAAACCACATCGCCTAATCAATTAATTGAATAGAGACTTAATTTCTGTGTTAGTCACGTACCATATCGCAAAATCATAATCCCGCGATTAAAACGGGAAAGATCCCTCCAAATCAGGGGGAATCAATAGTCGGGGTCACAGTTGTGGAAAATCAAAGAGACAGTGTTGCCCGCTCGCCTTTGCGAGATACGAGCGTATTTTGTTTCTTTTTAACCGCTGGAAAAGGTTCGTTCGCCGTCGATATTAAAAAGTTTGTAAGTTTTATTAGATTAATACAACGTGTCCCTAGCCTATGGACATAGACGAATACTACACGTTAATTAGGGTATTTTTGACTAATATGCAAAGTATTAAAACAATTGGTTCAGTATTTATCGAGAAAACAATGATTTTAAGTTTTGGCCTTTGGAGCACCCTTTATTTACATTGTGTTAATTAAAACGCATTTCTGTGGCTAATCCAATCTCTTTTGAACAGTTTGTAATACTGTAATAACAATTTTGAAGTGAAGACTCTTTAGAAGTGCACGATAACTCTGTGGTAACTTCATGGTTTTCTTTTAATACAAGTGACACTGACTAATGTCACGTTGCCACATATTTCAATGTTTATTCATGAAAAGTAAGTTATGTAACTTTGAAAAGATAGGACTTCATTCTGCTGCAGAATACATGAACATGATTCTGATTTACGGGGACTGCAATCAGAATGGGAACCTCGCTATAAGAACGTACCCCGAGCGATATAGCGAAACTAGGTGATGCCCCAATAACAACTAGACAACATCAGTCTCGCAAGCTATCAACGATCTTGGTTCCTGTTAGATAGAGCACCGGCACATTCCGTCGTAGAGGCAAGAGACCGCCTCAACCAGATGTCTGATGAGAGATGGATCGGACGCTATGGACCTCGAAGATGGCCACCAAGATCTCCGGATCTGACACCCCTTGATTTTTTTTGTGGGGTTTTGTTAAGGACGAAGTTTACTCAAGTGATGTGAACACCATCTAGACATCTTACGGGATCGAATACAGTTCGCATTTAGAAAGCTAAAGACAATGGCTTCAGACAGTGGTTTGTTACGGAAAGTCTAGAGCAACATGAGTCGGCGTTTACACATGTGCAAATGTGCATACTGAGAAACGGTAGCCACTTTGAACATTTAAAATTTAAAAATTTTATTTTTTTATTTTTTGTTTACCTTAATAAATGATGTTTATGTAAACTTGGTTTCATTATTTACTTTCATCCTAGATTTGCAATTTTGATAGGTAATTGACAGTTCGATCGTTTAATAATAGATTTCAAATAATAGGCCTATTTATTGCTGGTAAATCAAAAATTCAGCTATTGCGATCGTGTATGTTGCCTGTAGACACGCACACATATCCCTGCCGTTGACTTTGACATGCGTGTTACACTAACTCTGGCGTATCTTTTCGTCTTCTTTATGTCAATAATAATACAGAGTGATATTTTTTTTGTCGATTAACTGGAATTAAATTTGTTAGAAAAAAATATTTTTTTATTTTACGTCTAATTAAAACAAAAACTGTTTCACTGCATTTGTGAGAAGCAGTATTACGAGGGTTTTCATTCTGTGTCCATAGGCTAGGGACACGTTGTATATGTTTTCAGTGTGTATTAAAAAAAAACTGAAATGAAATTCTCATATAATGTAGGCAGAGCACGCAAAACGTTACCTAGAAAAAATCATGTCTTACACGTTTTGAAACCACTTCTAGCATATTTTAGGTTGTAATTTAGATAAAAAAGGTGTAATAGTGTCTTAGCCAGTCACCTAAAACATAACCTATTTGCTTAGTGGCGTCTTACGATTTCCGCAGAGAAAAGGTGGGTGCCTATTAATATGTGCCCATACAACTTCAAGTGGGTAGCTAGCATACTCTTTGACGTCATGTCTAAGAAAAAATAATTCAAACAGGTCTAGTATTTGTCCTATTTTATTAGCAAGAAGATTAACAACGTTGTTCAGCATTACTATCTCACAAAACACAATTTATTCAGGGTCAACATCTGTAAACAAGCGTGGTGTCACTACTGAAATCTCCATTTCAGTAGACCCAAATAAAGATAGGCACAGGAAATTGAGATTCCATCCGAAATAAAATCACAATCGATAAGCTTATTCCAGTATTTCATCGCACCCGAAGGAAAATCGTATTGAAACGACAGCTAGTATTCGAATACAGTATATTTAGGATGTTTCCATAGCTGAACAACCAATCTGTCGTCGATCGCACTTAGTCTTTCGTTGATCAGTTAATCAGCATTAAAATTTGTGGGAAAGATTTAGAGATCTTTCTCCGGCCAGATATTAAGCCTGAAGAAGAAAAACCCAGAAAGATAAGGTTATCCCTTCGGGTGGCATCATGATACGCGCATAAAGGCGTTGAGTGGCAACAGTCCAGCTGATGGAATGAGAAAAAAAGTGCGGATGTGGCGTTGTCCCTGAGCTGGACAAAGTGTACTACTCTAATTAAAACGCAAAATTTGTGCCATTTTACAATTAAACGCGAGCGTATCTAAACGTTTTAATGATTTTATTGAATATGGTCACACTTAAAGCTACAGAAACGTTCAGAATTCGCACTCAAAATATTTTTTTTACGCGTTGAAGTTTGAGTGAGCTGGTGGTACCCGGTTGTAGTCGAGTTTTGTAAAGGTTTTGTTTAATAAAAATGTATGAGGAATGTTGTTTTGAACTCGTAGTCTTTTGAAGTTTTATATATTCTTGTAAATAAGCCGAAATTTACATAAAATAAAAGTTTTATTTAAAAGTTCTGAACGTTTTTATCGAGACGAGGTAAATTGTCTGTACCCAATATTTCGGAAAATTTGTACATAGATTTAACACTAATAATTTTCTTGCGTGGTAGAAATCTGTTAGCTTATTTCATGGTTATTTCAAAAACATAGCTTGTAATAATTGTTTTCATACAAAAATATACCAGAATTATGATTTTTATAAAAAATGGGATTTGACGTAACCAGACAGCTGGAGGCTCTGCCACATCCGTCAAATATTTCAAAATGGACCCTGCCACCTGTGCACTTTTCGGCTTTGTCCAGGAGCCGGAATTTGCCACGCGAAGGGTTATGTAACTGAACATCGAAACTTCGTCAGCGCGATGTCAGCCATTTTGAAAGTTGATGACGTATAGATGACATTTGTAAAAATTCTGCTACTCGATGGTAGACGGCGCTAGGGTCGCTACAAATTGATTAGCGAGGATGCTTTGAGGGGAGTAGAAAGTATGAATGGACGTTCACCATTTAAAAATCAATAAATTCTGTCGATCAATGTTGAACGATAGGTCGTTAAGAATCAATCGTTTTAGTAACGAAAGAAAATGAAAAACACTTCTTATGGATGCCGGAGCTTCTTATCTACACCACTGTTAAATATTGCCAGAAGTGGAGTCTGTTACACGCTTTAAACTTCACATAAAATTTTACTATAGTCTTCAGTTACTCAGGGTAGCCGATTACTATGTCGTCTGGCGCTCGAAATCGCAAATATCTCAGGCAAACCTCGGCGGACACTAAATGAAAAGAGGAAAATTCATTACTAGCTATACTCCGCCGTTGTATCGGCCGTAACGGCGTAACTGGTGCCGTTAACGGTTACGGTTCATATCGGAAATCGTTAGCTCCGCCTCGCTATGATTGGTGGTTCACCCGCTTAACACCCTGAGATAAAACCCGAGGACATTATGCTAGAGTTTTTACGGTTCAGAAACAAAGTTATGGCCTCTTGAAGTTACAAGTTTGTGGGACATTTTTTCGCTGCAAAATTTTCTTGGCATGCTCCGGCCGTATTGGATTGGGCCGGTCTTGTTCCTTTACTTATCACTTTAAAGTATTTAAGAAAACACGGTTTTCGCTCCGTCTTTTAGAAACGTTTGGCCTTGTTCAATTAAGTACTTACATAGCTGTGCCTTCGACTTCGAACGCGTGGAATAGCACCTTGGGTAGCATGTTCATTCCCCTTTCAACCCCTTGCTACTCTTTTTAGGGTAAAAAAGTAGCTTATATCCTTTTTCAGGGTCTTAACTATCTGTGTAGCGAATTTCATTAAAATGGTTTCAGTAGTTTTTGAGCGAAAGTGCGGCAGACGTTTGGTCAAAATGTCTACGTAGTGTTGAGTGTGCTTTGCTTATCCCTTTTGGGAATACAACCGTAATAATAATATATCTATGTATAAAGCAAGTGAAGGTCTTAATATTACTTCGGAGTTTGTCTCAGTCTTATAAGTTAATCTGGTTACAGTATGTACGTATTGTACGTATCTTCCTATTGAAAGTGATGTTTTGAAAATTAAACTGGTTCATTTAGAGTTACGTCTATCGCCCGCTCTGTTTGGTTTTCATATTATTTCTATACTCCTGATTAACGGCAGGAATTCAAAAGAATTTAATTACAAGTACCGTTACTCTCGTCGTCGTTCAATTTAAGAACGGAAACGCAACAAAATTAAAAATCTATGCCCCAATTGATCACCCATCGCGCGACCATTCGACCTGTCGGCATTACGCCCCCAAACATGCAAACGCTCCGCAAACAAACAAATGTTTGCCCAAAAATGTGTTAAACGAGTTTTTTTATCATTACCAAGTGAGGTTATACGGGTGTGCATTATTTGCGGACGTCACCCGTATACTGGCACCGACCGGATGTTGTTAATGGCCGAAAATGCGGAAAATTGGGCAATTCATTTCCCGACCTCGACCGCAGCGGAATCGAGCGAAACGCACTATAACCTGGTAGGTATACGCTGGTCCTATTTATTTATGAGCCGTCTGAAAGTTGATGAATAATAATGCGAAGGCTTGAATTTCATTGGTGACCTAAACGTACGGGTAACGCAGATTTACACGTAATGTAAATGTGAGGCGAATGTCGCGTCTAGAATAACGTTTGGCTTCTAAACGTTCTAATGTTCAGCTTTGTGAATTCGCTGACTGTTGTTTCTCCAAAATACGAATTTCAGTGTCATTATTGGTTGCTAAACAAGTGAACGCGATAGCAATGTCATGGGATATGGTCATGGGTAAGGGACGTAATATTTGTTGCTCACGTGAGATTGGCAGACACGATATATGGACCGCATTACCATATTGAATGCCATATTAAAAACCAAGATTTTTCCGATGGGCCGTTTCGGACACCGTGTAACCGCCAGCATGCAGGGTTGTGTTCTCCCGCCCTTAGTTATTTCTGCTTCCGACATCTTCAGACGGCCGACAAACTGCGTTTTGACTCTTTTTACAAAGGCAGGCAGGCACTTGGTACGAAAAAAAAATTGAAATACTTAGAATTTATAGGTATTTTAAGGTGATGAAATCAAAATATTGGAGGTACCTACAGATAAAACACACTGGCGTTTTATGGACGTTTCGTGATTTACGGTTTGGCAACAGGAGAGTCTGCTGTCGGACACATGGTGTCCGTCATGGCATTCAACGTACTAATCAATCCTATACAGTATTTGCCAGTGTTCTCCTCTCTCTCTCTGGAGTTAGTCTCTCATTTTAGAATCATGGTCAGTAGGCTTGCGTCTGAAGTATAAGCTGTCTTCACAGGTTCGCGTGGTTTCTGTACAGCGTATCTTTTGTGAGCATATAGGATTTGGAGGACAATCAGTTTTTTAATTGTTCGGTCTTTGAGTGTCTTGTTAGTAAGCGACTACTAGTGAGCGAAGATTCTCTTTCGTCATGATATTATCACTGCTGCTGGTAGAATAAAAAAAACTTAGGACGTAAATTACTCATCGCTCTATCGGCTGTTTACAATAGTCGCAGTTATTTTTATGTTATTTGTTTTAATCTAGGCTAAAAATAGAATATATAGGCTTAATTATAATCACGTAGACTTACACTTTATGTGCTAATTGGATTTTAAATTTAAGTAGGCACTGAGCCCCAGCTTATGTGCATTAACAAGTAATTGAATTAACTATCGTTGTCTTTTTTAGCAGCACAACTATAACACACACCTACTAGGGATTATTGTCATTTGTCACTCATCCCACGTACATATACATCACGCCTGTATTCCGTATTCCACTTCTAGCATTTCTTTATAAGTTGACAAGTATAACAGTGACAGGTTTTTAACCTGTCGCCTAAAATATACCTTAATCTATTTCCTTAGTCACCACACCGTAGACTTCCCAAAAAGAATGACTAAACACAAGCAAAGCCTTAGGTATATTCAGTCTTCATTATTTTATAAAACAACCAGTCTCGATGAAAGCAGTAACCTAAAACAAAATTGAAAATGGAGGCAGGTTTCAGCGGTCCAAATGTAGGTCCATCTGTCCTCCCAAAATTGCAATGGCTCGGTGCCAAAGTTCATCAATCATCGAAGTATTGGATGCATGTTTTTGACGATTTCAATTCACATTTAGTCGGACTTTTCAAATTGACCGTGCTTCATGCAGTGATTTATTCTTAAGCTGGTTTTGTTTTGAATAAGCAGTAGTTACACACTTTGTTTTATACAGGATGTAACTCATACTAACCTAACCTAACCACAGGGCTATGCGGCCATGAAATAAAGCCCTTTACCGCCTAGATTTTTGCCTACGAGATAGAGGTGACCGTACCTATCCTATTAAAAATGCCAGCACATATATGATGCCACTAAACCCGCGCCAATCTATATGAAACACGGTAGCTTGGGGAGTATTTGTTTTACAGCGGCTCATTCAACATTTACGGTGTTCTCAATTCGATTTACCGATACTTTACGAGGCAGCTGTGATTTCTGCGAAACCCGGGGCTCGCATAACTCGCGTTATGCCTCGTTCGTGGCAACATCTATAAAACTACTCGGCTGGAAGAGAAGAGATAAAGATATAATTATGGCTGAAAAAACGTCTAAGGATAACAATATGCGTGTGGTGTAAAACTTCTGTTATGTTGGCATGGGGGACCTAGTAAGGCGGCAAAGGCGAGACACATAGAAAGCTATCTATCCTCAACAACAGGATTTATATTGGTTTTAACTTACACCATTGTATAAACTCTTTTAAGGAAGATGATTTACGCTAGCATATCGATGCAAAAAGTGGTGTCGGGTTTAGAATAACACATCTCCATTTCTTCCGTGAATGTCGTAAGATGCGGCTAAGGAAATAGGTATAGGGTATTCTGTACCTTTTAAATTGAAACCTAAAAAATATGTTAGAAGTGCCTACGAATCGTGTACTAGTCATGATTTTTGTCTATGTAGCATTACGTATGCTCTGCCTACCTCGTTTGGGATTACAGGCGTAAAATAGTTTTTTTATACAAACCCTAGACGACGGAACCACACGTCGAGGGTACCTTCTCTGCTTTTAATAAAAGCCACTTCGAAATTTGAACCGCAAACATTTTTATTCGACCGTGAAGCCCAGCCCAAGTTTACGAGTGCATTTCATACATTTTCCTCCAATATGGCAAGGTACCATTAATCTTAGTAATAAATACCGTTGTGCCTCCCTTCTTGTCTCAGTAGGAGGCTCTTGTTATGATCCCTCCTGATAGCTGCGCGGGGGCCACTTAATAAAATGCCTTTTTACAATTATGCTTGTGCCGTGCGTGTTGTTTTATGCGGCATGGGGTTTACGGCCAAGTACGCACTTAGCATTGAATGGCGGGTTTGACTCTGTCGTAATAGAAAATCCGGATAATGTAGCGTTCACCGGATTAAAATTTGCATTGATGTTGGCTGTTTTATCTCTAATATGGGGTGTATTCTGACCAGTAACATTATAGTTACATTCAACGTAAGTAGTAGTTACAATTCAACGAGTAGTTGCATTTAACGTAGAGGGTTTTCTTATTGGAACTACAGTGATTTTTTAAGTAATTACGTTAAGAAATACCTAATGCAGGGAAATAATTGGACAGAAAATCCAGGTCTCAGATCAGGCCCATTAAGGAACCCCATTCAGAGTAACTACTAGAAAAAAACAAATAGTTCCATCAATGGAATTTAATGTAACTAATAATAAACCGTATAGGACTTTAGAAACTTGAGCTTTCAATTATGATGTTTACCTCATACTCTAAGCCAATTTTAATCAGTTTTAATTAAAACATGCTACTTGGTACGTATTTTATTTAACGTTAATAGTTAACTCTCCTTGGAATATTGTATATTTATATCTAAAATAAGCAGCCACAACATGTGTCATATATACAAATTAAATCTCCAGACATGTAGAACTAAAGTATTTAGATCCAAAAAGGCACAATACGCGTTCAAATGCAAGAGAAATTGCTTTAACTTTCGAGACGTCAACGTCTTTCCTCCCTCGAGACAATGTCGCAGAAATTGTGCACATTCTTGTTTTCCAGTTACCTACATGTTTGAAGATGGAATGAAATATTTGTTAAATCATTGTAGTTTTGTTTTATTAAGTTTTATATTCTAAGTATCGGACAAGGTGATGTGATTCCGTCTTAAGAGGGCGCACACATTTTTTACGAACGTAATATAAGATCAGGTGGGGGAAGAGAAATTCAGGGGCAGGGCAGGGGTAAGAGGCACCACAGACCATAACTCGTCGAGTTATGAGTGATTATGGTCTGTAGAGCCCTCTTATCCCTGCGTTTCTCTTCCCCCAGCTGACCTTAGTGGTTTTGGACCAATGTTTAAAAAATCGTGAAATGTAAATTAACTCATATTTAGCCATGAAAAAAATATGGTTAGACTAAACATATTCTGTAAATTTACAATAAAATTGTTTCATTTGTAATTACATTAAAATCAATGAGAAAAAAAATAAAGTAATGGTTCAACTTTCAAATTATGAAAAATGATATTTGAATAATAAAAACCAATAATTTGATTCATGTTAATCCGTTAATCCCCAGTAGACTATATTGTCTATCAGATAATAACAAGTTTATATCGTTTATGGTAAATTTTAATGGCAAATTTTCAAGTGAAAGACAGCTCTGACGCGTATTTTTGTGAAAACCCTTCAACAAATTGGCTAAGTAAAAGAAATCTGTGTTGCTAATAAGATATTTTTTTCCGTTAATCCCTAGAAAAAGAGTTTATTTATATGTTACAGTAGTTTTTCTTTAAAAACTTAAAGATTTATAGCTTTCTAAAGCATTGGAAAAACATCAAAATCACCGAATTTTGTGTGCACGCTCTTAATTACGTAAATAAGATGCACAAGTGTAATTATTGTGACATTACAAATACCACGTGGATTGGCTACGGTAACTATATTTGCTCACTTTCAATCTATTCCAGAGGAACAAAGACGAAACGTAAAATATTTTCTAAATACGGCGAAATAAGTGCTCTAGCAGTTTACCAAAAATAAACTAATGTAGGCGACATTACAAAGCGACTAAAATTTTGCTGTAATATGACACTCTAAATTAAAACAATATTACATCACGTATTCTGTTTCAGTCTCACCCTTTCAAATCGAAACTCATACATCTTCATTCAACCGAAGCTATCGTTCGATGGACGTAAAAGAAAAGTTGGCGAGAAAGGAGCGTCTACCAATAAATAATACTGCGGGGTGTCGGCTGCAATACATAAATTGGAAGGACTTTTGACAGCAGATCGGATAAGGCGGGGTGAGGGTGTCTGGGGGGTTCTATCACGCGTTTTTACCACGATTATAATCGGCTTTAGCCGGACAAGGGGAAGAATGTCCGGAATAGTGACACTGTCGCGCGTCGTTAGCCGAGTGCGCAATTATTTCACGGTTTTTGTTGCCACTGTGCTACTGACGTTGGAGCGAAATTGAAATACGATTTTCTCGGCATTCTAATCTCTCAGTAGACCATGACCATGATACATCGTTGGGTAATGCTGCTGCGGTCATGTTTTTGAAACCGACCGCTGCAACTGCAATTATCAATTTATCACCAACGACGATACATCGTTACCTAATGCTGCTGTAGTCATGTTTTTGACACCGACCGCAGACGACAACTGCAAGTGTCACAAAGATAGCAGAGTACTGGTATGCCTTCCGACAAAATTTAAAAGTAAACGGCTTTTATGTACCATCGAACCAATTGATTACTGACCCACCATAGAACCTACAGGGTGTCCCGTGGCAGATTTTGGATTTGAAATTTGAATATTTTTCCAAAGGTTGCGTGTGGGAGCGGGAAAGTGTTACCATTTGACTCGGCATTTGTGCGGATTGTTTACCCAAGGTACAGTAGTGAACTGGTGTGCAGCGCGGTTTAGCAGTTAAAGCGTATTTTAAAGCATAAATTTGTGCGCTGTAGTTCACCGGTCTTTTTGTTCTCACTACAATATTCGTCTATTAAGTGACGCACCGAGTAGAATTCTGATTAGATTTGTAATGTTGAATTTGTATTGTTAGATTTGTTCAATAATAAGTTCGATACATGGAGTAAATAAAACCCTGCACCTGCGTCCATAAATAGAGTGAAAACATTACTTGTGTTTAAACAAAAAAGTGTATCCTTTTGTGATCAAACTTCGTCTAATGTTGCATAAAGAAAAAAAACGGATGAGTTCGCGTAATTAAATCGAGATTAGCTCCAAATGTTTCCATACATCTTTTTGAGTTAATGTCTCAGTTTTCCACTTTAGTTAATTCCGCATTTACGGACGTTTCCTTTGCCACATCAGACGCTACAGCACGCTGAGCCCCGTTGTATCCCAAAATGTTGTTCTTCCCCGTTTTAAAAACAAACGCATCACCAACCTCAGCAGCCAGCTAACAATAATGACGCGACTTCCTTCTACTTTGTTCGTTTAGCTTAACCCTAAACCAAGGCCGCGAACAGTGTTCGGCAAATATCGCCGACAATGGCTTGAGCGACAGGTCCTTTGTCATGCGAAATACACCGGACTACCGTCTTAGGGGAGCTCTATATTAATATTAAGGAAAAACCATGTGATTTAGCGTGTCACTCCTTAAAAATATACACTTTCCTTGGCAAAGGCAACTGTTCCGGTTGGGAAAAGAAGACTAGGGATTACTAAGTGCAGCAGTCAATGTTTTATCCGTGTGGTGTCGGGTTATAAAAACGCGTGTCTATTTTGTTCGTGGGTGCTAAACCTTACGTTCAGTTCAAACCTAACACTATGCTTAAAATTGGTACGAAACGTGGTAAAGAATAATCAGGATCTTCACCCGTGTGGTGCCGGATCAGAATAGCACCTCCCCGTTTCTTCCCGTGGGTGTCGTAAGAGTCGACTCTGGGAAAGGGTTATAGAAAAATTTAAAATCTCGTAGAATTAATGTAAACAAAGGTGTGGCCGACAGCGAAAAACATTAATAGAATTTGAGATGTT
>BHDV01037785.1:55277-78655 GCA_005406045.1 Adoxophyes honmai | reverse complement strand
GGCATAAGATCCCCTGAAATGCCAGATTGACAATGACGTAACTTTGTTTATATTAATTCTACGAGATTTTAAATTTTTCTATAGTGTATTGTGGGCGATGGGCTAGCAACCTGTCACTGCATCACGTTTAACCATCTGGTTACCCTGAAACTGCTAAACGTGGCACTGGATATTTGAATTCATGTGCTCTGCCTACCCCTCTTGGGAATACAGGCGTGAGAATGTGTATGTATGTAGGATCTTCACTAGGAATACACACGTTATGTCTATGTATGGACAGCCCCTGGTTTCTAACTTGTCAAGGTTGTAAGGGTAAGTTTGCGCATTGCTTTTCCATGGAAAAAACGACTACCTAATCTGGCCCCATTATACGCCGGGGACTGTAAGCAATTTTTGAATTTCATGAAAATCGGTCATAGCATTGGAATGATTAACATCACTTAATTGCACTACACTTGTGTAAAATGAAAATTTCATAGCACAACCTTTAAGTCTCCTTCGATGTTCCCTAAGTTTAAGTTCAACCTATAAAGCCAGGATCATATAACTGTTAGTTCACGGGCTTTCATGGCTTAAGTCGCTTGTTAAACTTTTATGTAAACATAAAGACGCGAATGATGTAACCTTAGTAAACCTTAGTTAACGAGCGCTGCGCTTCTGGGTACGTCGAAAAGCTAAATCAGCCAGTTATTTCAGTAAATACCATAGAACCTTCGTAAACTTAGAGTATGAGGCATAAAAGTATGATTCCAAATGGATTCCAATTTCGACCGCGTTGCAGAAACAACTGACGGCGTTAATGGTATCTATGCAGTTCTATTTAGTCATATTAGATGTTGACTACATGTGGCGTCGAGCATTGCGTGTGGAGGCGCGATCCGTATTAGGCACTTGTCCCACCTCGGCGGGTAAGCAATAAAGTAGTAGAATTAGTACTAGAAACGAATGGGCGAGCGGCGAGTAGCTAAGAGAATATCGCTTACTCGCCGGCGGTGGGACAAGTGCTTTAATGTCTTATGGCGATGTATGAAAACGTTTACGAAGAATCGTTTCACGCCAGACGCCACACCGCACGTGACGCGCGACGCGCCGCGTCTCCCTAAACGAAGCCTTGCAGTACTTTGTAAAGTGTTTGTTGGCTGCGCAATATTAAGCATAATTCTGTCAAATCCCGAGGACACCAAATGTGAGACCGCTAACTGTCTTCATTGATCTCCTGTTGACGTCTATTACTCAATATAAGTTGTGTGAACCCTTCGATCCGCACTGAACCCGCATGGGAACTACTGGTGCAAGAGCGGGACGAAACTATTTTCAACAGTCGCAATGTCAATATAAATAATCTGCACTTAAGCATTATTAAAAAGACTAAGTAATACAGCGACAATGCTTGAAGAAAATAGTCTTGTTCACGATCTTGAATCTGTACCGATGAGCGACAGAAAAGTCAGAAGGTAGCTCACTAGTTGGCGCTGCAAAGTTTGATCTTGAAACTAAACAAATCGAGATAACTTAGTGTGAAAGAGCATGGTACAAATTACCAATATTGTGAGTTCAAGTTTCACCTCTTAACCGTTTTCTTAGTGCTTTACTGTATATTTGACTCGCTATATCTATAGGAGATTGCTGCGTTATGATCATAACTATATTTATAAGAATATCCATTCACGTTGCCATTATGCCACGAATAGAAAAAGAAAAACGTTACCAAACGTTCCGATTTACGCGCCAATTACTAAGTGGCGTACAATATTCTGGCAGACGTAGCAATAGAGTATCGATATACCACAGTAAATCAGGCGCTACAGTAGACTCAGTCAATTTGCTTACGTATCTAATGTTTTATTTTAATTAATTTAATGTGTAATGTTTGTAATTTTTCGCTATAGCTTATTTATTATTAGTTTGGTAGATTTCCGGGATAAATTTCATTTTGGTCTTCGTTCAGATGAAAAAAAAATCTTCCTATCTGATCTCTTAATTTTTTTCGACTCACAGAGACTGAGGTCTAACTTATGATGTTCTTAACGGCTCCCCGATTTAACTAACTTTTTAAACAAAAACCGAGGTTTTCATGTGATTAACACCACTGTAGAGTAGATATAGGTATTTGTTTTATTTTCACTACATTCACATTTAGAAGAAGATAGTCAAATCGTCCTTAGATCCTTAAATTTTGGAAATGTACCGTGAACAAAAATGTTTCAAAGAAATCCTGGTATACAGGTTACAGTAACAGTTATCTATACGGCGCCTACGGTATCTCAAGGCCTACTGCTTCCCCATTGTGAGCACGATAACGTGGATTATTTGCAAATTGATTCAGTTTACGGAACACGGGTACGCTTTTAGTGCGCGCCATTTAATGTGTAGCTCAATCAACTTTGTTTGCCAAAACGCGATCATACGCATTACATTTTTAATACAAGTAGACTTTTCCCTCGAAAATCTATTTAATATTTATTACGTTGGCGGAGTAAATAGAATTAGTGTTGCTGAAAAGGGTACAGAACTGTAACGTGATATGAGCTTCGTTATAACCGTTGGAGTTTATTTTCTAGAGGGCACATTCTTGACTCCTTTGGATGTAATTTTAAACCTTGGATTTACGGTTCACTGACACTGGTGACGATAAAACTGAGATTTTCTTTCAATTTAGAACATAAAGCCTCAAACAATTCCATGCAGATGGTGAAGCAATTATTTAAGAACTTCGAAGACGAATCATTTTAGCAGATGAAAAATCTACTCGTACCTAATCTAATCACAAAAGCATTAGGTAGGAACTTTCGTTTGTGATCGAAATTTTTAACTAATATTGGGATGACACGTTTTATTACAAAATTCATTCGATATTTTCTTTTACACAAAACTATAATTGGTCTGAAATCGGATAAAAGTACTATAGCTTTCACTTAAATTTAACTTAAGTTAACAAAGTTTGTGTCAATTAAGATAATAGTATTAAACGAAAAAAATAAAAGTATTTTATTTATTTTATTAGGACACCATCATCATGTTGCTTTACCTCAGGACTGTGACAAAATGCTTCATGTGTCACAATTATTGTACTCAGCTTCATCCCAATTTCACGCTTCATGGAAGAAATATCATAGAATAAATAAGTAATGGACATTGGCTCTTTAATCTGTGGGAATAGTCACTTATTTTACAACAATCAAATCATTCAGCCATTTGATCTTTAAATTAATAATGTAGTTTTCATGGAACGTTACCTTAGTACCTACATGTTTTACGGTAAAACACGTATTCCCAACTCCTCAAAACCACTTCCAAGTGCCAAAAACTACTACAATGTATTACTTTCACACCTTACCCTAAACGAGCGTAATGATGCCCCCAGAGACAACATTTTGTAAACCGGGCTCATAAAGTTCGAAATTACGCACGCAAAGTTGGCATGTTTGTTTGTTTGCTCTAGTTGGTGGGGCAAGTTAGGGATATCGCAAACTATGGGACCCGACATGTTGCCTTGGAAGTTTAGCGATTGATCCAACGATATTACTACTATTATCCCGATCTTGGGTAGCCGTGTCCGAGATTTGTGGGGTTTGACCAGCTTTCGAGTCACGGATTACATAGTTAAAAATCAGTGGCCGCCATAGTTTTGGATTTAAAGAAAACTTGAGTCAAAATAAGTTTTTTTTATTACAAGTTTTTCAATTATGTGTGTATAGCTTGCCGTGACAACGTATCGTTCAACCGGTTGGGTTAATATCTACGAGGTTTTTCTTTAATTTTTAAGTTTGTAAAGCCCTTCTGAATACTGGTAAAGATATAAGATTGACTGTTGTAAGTAGCTCGCAGAAATTATTATTATTATCAAGCAACATCAAATTTACATATCACACATTCATAAACAAATTAAAGACTATTTCACGTTGGTAACCAACTTTTTGCATTTTACACTAAAGTTGATTAAATTTATTGAGGTAAAAGCATGATATCCCTTATATTAGTGCTAATTTTGGTTATAATGAATTCATCAGGGCACCTAATAAATCTGTTAAAGTTACAGGAAAACAGCAGTACAAAGGCAAACCTACCTAAAATAAAAATTTAATATCTGAAAGACTGTTTCACACTATACTCATTTTGAATCTGTAAAACAGACTTACTAATAGATATATGTTTTAACATAAATACTATGAACAATCATCACTAAAGTTGCGTATTTTACTGTACGACAAATTCACTCCAATTACAAACCATACAGCAGACCAAAAGCTGTCTAAAACTAAACTAACTACAGCTCCGCGAAACCCACGTATCACTCCGTAATTTGCTTACAATCGGCAGTCACACCTCACTTTGTGTAGCTTTGAGTGACTGATTGGATCTGCTGTGAGTCAGTGTGCGCTATGCACTCCACGTTTCGTTACACTGATTTTTTAGACAAACCGACGAGGTTTTTAGATTTTTATATCCATTTCCAAGTAATAGCAGAGCCTTTTTACTTATTTTTTATTCGCTTGTGGTTTATAAAATCTAGTTTTAGTATTTTCTCCGGTGCTTTTGTTGAACTCTTAGAAGGTTGATGCTTTTATTGTCTGAGTTAAATTTATATTTGGACAATAGTTTAAATTTAGAGCTCACAATGTTCTTATTTTTTTACATGCTTAGTTATTTTCTCATAACATTATGATCATTGTCTACCCAATAAGTTTTTTGTTTAATTTAAATATATATGTACAAACCATTTTGCACCTATTTAACTCGTGTCAACATGCCCGCATGTCCGCGCGTATTTTGTTCACGCTCGAATAAAACTGTTTCCAAACCGGACCCATCCGGTTCGAACCGCTTTTAACCGGTTTTAACAGGTTCGCAAAGGCCGCCATTGCCAACCAATTGAATAAACAAAAAGTTTGTAACGTTAACTCAGTGCGCACGTGTTGATTGGTGTGGGGTGGAATCGAAAAATTGTGACGAGAAACTTTGGCGCGGTGGAAAATTAGTATAACTTCGCTTAAAAATAATGCAGGAAATATAGTAATTAAATATGTTCAGTCTATGAACATAGAAATTTACTAATGTTTATGTAAGTACTTAGTTGTTTTACTGTGAATATTGCGTTCTGCATACATACACGCATCAAGCCTATATTTTGAAACGGAGAGGCAGAGCACAATACGATACATAGATAAAACCCTGAATACTCCACGTTTCGTAGATTTTAGCATATATTTAAGTTTAAAATTTTCCTTCTTTTTCTTTTAAGTGAATTGTACTAATCTATACTAATACAAAGCTGAAGAGTTTGTTTGTTTGTTTGAACGCGCTAATCTCAGGAATTACTGGTCCGAATTGAAAAATTATTTTTGTGTTGGATAGACCATTTATCGAGGAAGGCTTTAGGCTATATAACATCATGCTGCGACTAATAGGAGCGAAGAAACATTGGAAAATGTAGAAAAAACGGGGGAAATTAGTAACTATTCCACGCGGACGGAGTCGAGGGCACAGCTAGTTCTAATATAAATGATCTATAAACCTAAATTAGATGAAGATGCATAAGTAATTGTAACAGGATTCTAGCCGTCACCTAAAAGATATCTTAACCTAGGTTACCTCAGTCGCCTCTTACGACATCCACGTGTGGATTTGTTCTACTCTAAATGCTAAAATCATTATATGTACTTGATTTTACCTTGCGTGCATTTAGAATTTATCATAAAAGCTAAAATGCCATTTTACGACGTCAAGAAACATATCTAAATATACCCAATCCAAGAAGCAACTCACGGTTTTAATCAATGAAATAGCAAAATAACTTTACTATTTACTGCGCAAACACACTCAAAGGGATCAATAACAAGCATGCATTAACCGATGGCTGTTTGCCATCATTAACTGCGTCACAAGTAGCTACTTTCGGCAGAACCTAACAAAAACATGCCACACAAAGTTTGCTTACACAAGTATTATGGCAACCCAAACGATTCAATTAGAAAATGCATCGGTATAAACTGCCTACTGCTTTCCAAAGGTCCGAAGGGGATCCACCCTAAAGAAACGGTCGTTGACCCTTCACCCGACTCTCATGTTACGTTCATTACAAATTCCTCTACGTGTCCTTTTCCCTCCCACTAGTTCGGGTATAAGCCTCTCGCTCTGCCGCCGAATAAATACTGCCGAAAATTCGTGTGTCTGTTTTCTCTTGTAAAGTGATACATTGTTGTAGAAATAATTGAATGTCAGACGTCAAAATAACGAGCTTTGAATGCTGTCATTTAGATGCCAGTCCATAACTAAATTGAGAGGTTATCGCGCGAAAAAAATGCCTGCGTAACGTAATACAACTGTTTTCGTAAAACTCCAACTAAGTTTCTCATTGTTCAGGTAAAATGTGTATCTGTTGTCAATTTGTAGGCAATTTTCTTCAAAGTTTGGAAACAAATTGTCATATGTCAAAGGAAGAAAAGGTTAAGGGAAACTTATTAGAAATTCCTACCACCGCACTGTTTCGTAAATGTCGCACCTCTGGTATTTGGCGAAATTTTCCTGCGCACGTTTTTTCTAGAACTGTACATTGTGTATAACTATCGGATTCATATCGGCGTTTACTGTATTTGTAGATACAGATTGAGTCAAATCCTAGATTTATCAAAAATCTCGAATGCTTATTATACCATTGGCGCTTATAACTTTTACGTTAGAGCATAATATATAATGCGCACATTTATATGCCTACCCAAAACATTCTAACTGTACGTTCAGAAATAGTAAGCAACTGGCCGAAGAAACACGTACTCTGTGGCAGCATTATAATGTTTACTTCATTTAAAGATCGAAAAAGGAAAACAAACCGTTTCAAGCGAGTCTGTGACGCCGATGCGCAATTGTTGTGAAATTCAAGTTTGCTGCTATTTTAGCCGTTTTTTTATACTTTTTACAAATGCTATCAATCCATGCTCATTTCATAAACTACACTCCTATAACAATGCCTTTTATAATGCAGTCCATAAATAAACATTAGCTATCTGATCTACATCTAGATACAGATATAAAAATGGCGTGGACTATTCGTAACAAGATCTAGCCGGACCTGATGTACCAGGGCGTCAGTGGTCACAGGAGTGGAAAATTAAACCCGCTCCACACTGACCCGCAGAAGCTAGCATTGTAATGGAATTGTGTCCAGGAATAGACTTGCAAATGGGGCGAAGCTTGGTTTTTCTTCAACATTCGGGCGTTTCAACCGTCATTATCCTCAAGACTTTTTTACTAGACGAAAAAAAAGATGGAATAAGTGTGTGCGAATCAATTAATTTAGAAGCGTCCCATTGCTGAGCAGTCTACACATCGGAGATGAAAAAATAGTAAGCTACAAAGTAAGGCAATAGTATGTTTTTTTTATTGTACATACTTACAGATAAGTATCTATTAAGACTAGGAGTGTTATGTTATAATCTTGAATGGTTTCGGGTTTAGAATAACACCTCTCCATTTCTTCCGAAGATTTAGTATATTTTAGGCGAAAGGCTGGCAACCTGCACCATTTTAACTTTATCTAATGACACCTAAAAATGATGCTGAAAGTGCCCACGAAGCGTGAAATAGTTCATGGCTTTGACTATGTAGCGTTTCGTGTACTCTGCCTACCCCTTTGGAAATACAGGTTTGATTTATGTTTGAGTTGAATCTTACGTAGTATCTACATTTGCGAGACAAGCGTAGCTCTAGTTAATGGCATAATAAAAAGTAACAAGCAATTAATAATTCAAGATAAAGATCAAGTGTAAATATCAAGAAGCCTCGGCCGCGAAGAACACTGGCTTTAGTTATCCGCCTATCTATTGAGAGTTGCGGAACCCAGATTACGTGCCTACATTATTAGGTACAATAAAACAGTCAAAGTGTGAGTGAAAAATGCACGGATAAGCTACAAGATAAGCCGTCACGTCAACAGCGTAAAAGAAAGAAATATCGTTAGGTGGCTGTAAAACGAATCGGGTTCCGCTCTTTGCCATTTTGTTTTGGGCGTTTTCCAAAAAAATCACATTAATTTTATCATTTATTTTTTATGTTTAAGAGCAACGGTGCTCATTACATGCAAGAAGAACACAAAATTTCAAATTTCATAAAAAAGTACCTATGTAGTTTTATTTTTGCAAAACGTCCTTTAAAGTTTTTTTCTTTTCAGGTAAAAGAAGCGATTTGAAGCTCTGCGAGATTTTCATTTCATTTTGTTTGGCTTGATTTTAGACCGAGTCACATTTTACAAATAAGATAAAAAGTGCCGAATCACAGTTCATAAAATAATAGAATTACATTTTTTTTTCGTTTACTTTACTGCGCCTGAACAAACCAAGAACGCGGAGCCAGTGTGCCCCGCCTAGCAAATGGTTAATTTTCTGGCAAAAAGACTAAGTAACGCGAAAGTGCCGCGACGCGTAGAAATCCTTTAGCTAAAAACACGTAAAAACATGAAAAATATATTTCGCTAACAAGCCCGGGAACCGAGAAAAATACGCGCGTATTTGGACCATAAATAAGGCGGCGAGGGTTCTACACATTTTTTCCACCACATTACTATACACGGAAGGCGTAGTGACACCAACGACATTCCAATAATTTAGCTGCGGTACCCTGAAAACAATCTCTAGGCCGACTTTCACCCTTACGGGAACCAGCGCGTAGTTGTTTTATTTATGGCATTTTTACAATACTGACTGTTGTTTATCGAGGCCACGTCAAAAGGAACAGACAAATGGAAGTGTTTTCGAGCCTTCTGGGATACAGCGTGTGTGAGGTATGGCGAAGTAAGAAGATTAGCAACGTTTATTTATTATTGTTCTAATTTGAAGACGGTGAACGGAAAGGCATAAGTGCGCGTCTGTCTGTCTATTTTTTGTGATCTTCCAAACAGTCTTGAAGACATGAAGACTAATTCAACTCATGCTGCATCTTTGCTGGATGTTTTCTTCCATTAACTTCAACTCCTTAATAATTACCACTATGTTCTCTTAGGCGTGAGAATATGTATGTATGTATGTATGTTCTCTTGTCGACCGCAAACCGCATAAAGCTAAAATACCTGTAACAAAAACATTAACGTTAAACACGAACCAGCCTGAAATCATGTCCCAAACTAGCATAATACCCATTAGCAAAAGGATTCCCATTCTAGACTGAAAACGCGAGGTATCTGAAAACGAGTTTGAGGGGGCTAAGTCCCGTATGAATCGTAGGAATGAATAAAAAATGGCTTCCACAAAGGGCGTGCGGGTCAAAAGCAGGCTCCTCTGAGTGTAATAAAGTCTCGCTCAGGAACAGCATTTTAAATTAAAAAGTAATGCGGCTTTCGTCAATTGCAAAGGACTTTGGGCACCTTGAGGCAAGCGTGGCTACCTCTCATACGCTAGCCATTGTATAGGAGACTGACTTGTTTAGCGATTGCAGACGTAAATATATAACTACAGTTGAAGGATTGATCCGTAAAATGTATCCCATCAAAAACAATACTTGTCAAAAAAAACCAAGTCTCGCAACTCAGTTGTTCTGCGGTAAAAAGTTGTGAGATCCATGTAATACCAAGTCGGTATAACATGGTATAAATAAATATATCGAGACTTGGCCATCGCACTAAATAATTGAATTTACATGTGTTTACAGGCGATGGCCAAGTCTCGATATATTTATTTATACCATGTTATACCGACTTGGTATTACATGGATCTCACAACTTTTTACCGCAGAACAACTGAGTTGCGAGACTTGGTTTTTTTTGACAAGTATTGTTTTTGATGGGATCTCATTTCTTTTTGTATTTCCAGACATTTCTACTTTTTTCCCATACACAATTTCTGATTTTTTGCAATTTTTGGTACGGAACCCTTCGTGCGCGAGTCCGGCTCGCACTTGGCCGGTTTTTTTAGTTTTTCCTTGATTCATACACCAAACACTACTTATATTCCAAATTTGAAGCTTCTAGGTCTTCTAGAAGTGCCTTGGACTTTTGATGATCGGTGAGTCAGTCAGTCAGTCAGTCAGTCAGTCAGTCAGTCAGTGAGTGACAAAATTAAGAAATTTGACCCGTTATAATTCTTAAAGTACTGGTTCAAATTGAATGAAATTTGAAATATACGTATCTTTACAATGCCTGCATGGTTACTAAAAATTTCAGTCTTCTAGTTTTATCCACAACGAAGTTACAGGGGGTCGAAAATGGTCTGAATTGCTTCGAGAAAAGGATGGTACGGCCGTGACGCTTTTTTGCTCGACTTGGTGGGGGCACGGCCGTGCCCCCAGATTGTCTAACTCCAGTAAGCTACGCTGCTACGTATGTGCAGAATCACAAATGCGTTAAAATGTATTCCTTAATCAATTAGTATTTTGAGGATAACCCGTGTGGTATCGAGCTTAGAATAACAAACGCTCCATTTCTTCCACGAATGACCTAAATAAAAGGCGACTAAGGAAATAGGCTACTACCTAAGCTGTCATTAATAAACGTCTTTTATCAATGTTTCGACCTAAAATTATGCTAAAAGTAGCTACGAAACTGGAGGGTCGTGTTTTTGCCTATGTGACGATGCGTATGCTCTGCCTACCCTATTTATGAATGAACACTGGAAATTACTTTAAATAGTACCTTCATTTTTGCGTGATCGATAAACATATCCGACGAAATAGAAACAAAAGCGTCAAACTAATTCGGACACAGACTATACCGGCTGTCAAAAGATCTCCATCAAACTTGAGCTCTTAACTAGGCAATATTTCAAAGCTAACCAGTCAGACGCCACTCGATCGATCAAACTCCCGGCATATTTCACGCGAAACCGCAACGCAGTAGTTTCGGTTGATCCTAAAAACCAATAATCTCGGCAGGTTTGCATTGCCGTAAGCCGCAAGTCTACCTGTCTGCGCCGGATTACACCTTCCTCCCGACTGTTGAGGCCCAAAGCTGTTGCGAACATAGATTTACGATACATTTGACGTGTACTGCGAGGAAAAAGTGCGACTGAATTAAAACGAGACACGTTGAAAGAAGCTTTTGTTTCTGTGTTCATTTTCTCACGGCGGGTTGCAATCGAACTATCGGCGGTTTGGTTTACTTGAGATAGGAAAATGACAGATAATGCGAAATGTCAGGATTCTATCTCTAGTCAGCTAAACCATGGATGGATAAAATAGGGCTAATAATACTAATAGGGCGTCAGATAAGTAGTTGAAGTTACTGCATGTGACGGCACATAGGTAACAGTTACTGCAAGGTATACCAAAACAACTCCATTAAACTTTGAAGTTGTGATTTATTTTCATTTCATTACATTTAATTTTAAAAAATACGGATAACTCAAGTCTTACACGTTCGTACTCCGTCAACAACAGGTGTGTACGTGGCTTTACAAAGTGATGTTGTTGGTGTTGTGTGTGTATACGTTTGACAATAATTATAAATGTGATGGTATTAATATCATCAAGTACGAGCAGTCACGCAAACGGAGCGGTGGAGGTGGAGAACAGTGCGCGTTTGTCAGCAGCCACCGTGGCTCCTAGATGAAGGGCTACGGATTAGCCCCAAACAGTCATGTCGAGCTACACTCAACATACAAAATGAGTTTCTGACCAATTATTCACCTCAGCGTTCAGGTCGTCGCCTGGGCCTGCCTTGCCGCCGTTGATGGTCGTGCGTTACCCACCATGTGGCAGAATAAACCCATTCATTACTCATGAATAGATTCAACCTTTTCCAAAGTTATTTTTATAATGACTCTGTAGGAATAGGTCAGTGTCCTCACAGGGTTGATAAATTCAATTCAGAGTAAAAGAAAAGCCTTCAGCAAGTATAAGATTAGATACACAGATTGTTTTAGCGGAGCAGCGAGCTGACAACATGTTAGGTAAACCAATTGAGCGGCCGCGGAAGCAATTTATCCCCGCATTACTCACAACAAGATCAAGTACCGGGGAACTTTATCAAAGATCTCTCTAAAGATTTCGCCCTTAGCATTAAGTAGAACACCATAGCCTTCCTCAAACAGAAATAATGGGAAGAGATAACGACAGAGCTGGACCATTACCCAATTGGGTAAGCGCGGATTCCTTTCTTTTGTCCGAGTTTATCTCGTCCGTTGAAATATGATCTGCGGACGGAGCTGTGATTGTCGCGGGCCCATTCAATTTCGGGGAAAACTCAGCCTTCATTAAATAAAGGATATCAATATACTAAGCCCATACGCTCATTGTTGGACCACCATAACTCTGGCCCTCGACTATCGGGACCACGAAAATATTTGTCCGAAAGTTTTGTCCGCATATCGGGCCGCTAATGCCATTTATTGTTGTTGTGTGCAAGTTTTACATACACGCGAGTGTGGAACATGAAGCAAACAAGATACAAACTTCTTTATTAAAATTTATGAGTTCTATCAGACATCCGAAGTTTTTCGAGCCCTCATTGTGTTATGTATGAGGCGGGCGCAGTCTTGTTCCTTCCGATAGCTTTCTCATACGTCTCTCCCTTTATGTAATAAAAGAGATTGAGGATGCATAAAAAAGTATACGTTAAATATAACGTGTACGATGAAATTAACTTTGTTACCGTTTTAGGGATCCAAGTCTTAAACAGCAATAGCTTAAACGTTTTTGGTTTGTCGAGATTTTATGGGGGGGAAATCTGAAGTTACGTTAACTGTCTAATTAGGTACAATAGTATCGTGAGAAAACCCGCGTATCTATAGTATCTATACGGCGTTTAGTGGGCCATGCGACCTACTCTTATAGCACCAGTACAAAATCTTCATAATCCGCATAGATACTTTTAGTTATCATTGATATATACCCAAAAAACACTCGATTATGAGTGGTCCAGTTATTGATGATTTCATAAGAATCTTTCTCTAATCGTACAGTTTAATATTCTTCAAATACTGTAGCTGAAACTAAACATTTAAACCCCTTGTGAACAAACGCGAGACGCCAATAAATACCTAACGTCACTGAACAAAACCTTCCCGCAAAGGACGAGCCTCATCTATTTCATAACACCTGACCAATATAAATTCCAACACCATAGCGGTACATAAAATGGCCAAGGTATGAAAGTAGGGCGCTCTTGCCGGTAGGAGACAGAGAGGTAATGAATGAAATTCCACGCAAACTATGCCTCGATTGAGGCCTAAATTGCAATTCCTACTACCACTAGCCTAGGCTCAGCAGACCTTATTGCGTGATTGATACTGGATATTGGTTTTACATGTACATGACGAGACAAGCACCAAAAACGGACAAGATATGTGGTACATTCATCATTATAGGTATATTTCACGCGTGTGTTCCCAAACGGGGTAACCAGAACACCATGACTAATTTACTACGTTTAGCTTATTTTTTGTATAAGTAATACATTGCCGTATGGTGCCGGGTTAGAATAGCACCTCCCCCTTTCTTCCCGTGGGTGTTGTAAGAGTCGACTCTGGGAAAGGGTTAGTGTATTGTGGGCGATGGGCCAGCAACCCTGTCACTGCAATATCACGTTTAACCATCTGGTTACCCTGAAATTGCTAAACGTGGCACTGGATTTTCGAATTCATGTGCTCTGCCTACCCCTCTTGGGAATACAGGCGTGAGAATATGTATGTATGTATGTATGTATGTATGTAGTAATACATTTTGTTTACCTACCGACAAATTCATTATATTTTTTTAATTGCTTTGTTTTCTTGTTAAATAATAGATGGCTTCCTTGATATAAAACCTTAAATAATACAAAAAATATTCGAAGACTAACGTTATCGTTTAATCGAAAATAATGTACTTCATATAGCACAAGGAAACTCATGCAGAATGCATAAGCATAACATAAAGGAACAGTTTACTAACCCCATGAAGGTAAACCAAGCATAATTTAAAGTTAGAGTAATCCTCTTAGCCTTGTTACAAAAATAAATTATTACACATGGAAGGCTGTGCATCTACAAAACCTTTTCACAACCTTATAACATTTTTGTCGTTCTTCTTATGGACTTTAATTAACTACAATATGCAGATATGGATGATAAGTGATAACTAAACTATTTAACGTTTCGAATATCGATTTCAACAAACGATAATGATCTTTATGCGACAACACGATTTGTTACTTAAATACTGAGAAGGTAGGCACGGAGAGATAAATTAAAAAAGTTAAACAGAGACAATTTTGTAACTTAATTTAGAAGAGCAAAGCCACGGCGAATTAGAGGTATTTCTGCTTATCAAAGCAATAATAATATGCAAGTAACGTGGAGACGATATTTTAAAGATAACAACCTAAGACTAATACATTATGCGAATACGTGAACAAACCGAGGGCAACATGTTTTTTCTAAGTGAAGTCAACTGTCCCATATCACAACTGTGAATCTAGACTTAACTAAAGATAGGCACAAATTGATATTGTGAATGAATTGGAGAAATAAAAGTATTCTTCTATTCTATAGGCCTTCAGAATAAACTTAATAAATGACAACCTAGACAGGTGAAATTTCTCAAACCCACGCTATTTATTTAACAATTTCTGTAAAGATAAATATAAGAAATAATACAAAAATAGAAAATGTTTCAAGAGAAATCAATTTGCAGTTAATGGAACCCGTTAAATCAACGTGCTATTTTCCTTTGCCCCGAAATCATCCTTTCTGCCATCTATCACCGAGCAGCGTCGCCTATTAACGTACTTTTGACACCAAAATTTCCTTTCTAATAGATTTCGTCCGCAGGTGCTCCCTTCCAGGAGATAAATCCCACACATCAAAAACCCAAAGTCTACGGCAGCCATTTGCAACCGGAAGGTAAGCGTTATAATTTTGCGCACATCCGGCATCTCCTACGATTAATGCCCAGGCAAAGACGGTTAGGATGAATAATAATGTAGTAACAATAGCCGGAGGGGCCCATTTTGCCTAACTATTAAACTGGGTCGTAATACAAGAATGAGCCAGAATCTATGTTATTACAAAGGAGATAGGGCGAATTATTTGACGATAATTTTGCGATTGTTGAAGATAAATGCTCTGTATTATCTCGGTTTGTGAGGGAGCGCCGGGTAAATGTTGTAAATCTTTAAATTGAAGTGCTTAAAGACGTTTGTTGAGATTAATATTCGTTATTGACTTGGTTGTTTGATTTCAAGGGGGATTCAACAAACGCTCTGAAGACTGCTGGAGAGAGGCGATGAGAAATCACGTGGGTTGAATAGAAGCCGGAATGGTTTAAACTATTCAAAGTTGTAGGTTTAACCGAACACATTTCACCACATGGGCCCAAAACCGTAATTTCCCCTTATAATCAGCCGATCGGACAGCTCAAATCAATGATGGATACGGCAAATTAAGGGAAATTGTACAACCAGACATCGCGTGCGCCTCTAATGAAAACAGTTGAGCCAAGGCACCATTTTCCTTTCGTGCTCAGTTAATGGGGAGACCGATTTAATGAAAAGCTAAGGTTAATACTTGATTAACAGAGTTCCATTGAAACGGAGCAATTTTTAAAGAATTTGAGAGTACCGGGTTTCGAGAATGGCAGCGGCTCGTAGGTTCAGATTGGGTCGAAATGTTAACGTGATACATGAACGAGATATACACACACATACATCACGCCTGTATTTCCAAATGGGGTAGGCAGAGCACACGATACACTACATAGAATAATCCATAACTATTACACGTTTCGTAGCATCTTCTAGCAATTTTTTTCGGTTTGGAGTTCAGAGGAACCTATATCCTTAGTCATCTCGTACGACAACCAAGGTAGAAATGGAGATGTCATTCTAAGCCCGACACCACACGGACAGTAAAACGGACAGTATTAGGATATATACCAACTAGTAAAAAAGAGTGAGCAATGGTAAGCTAGTTACAAAGCATCGAGAAAAAAGTTGCTATCTGTAGGTATATCACAATTCTTATTAGTTAACTAATTCAAATAGTGCACAATGTTACTTACTTAAACCCCCACAACATCTCATTATTTTATGAACCCAGAACTCACCCGGTTTATCACGGTATTTAGTTCCCGGCAAGTTAGGTGGCAAGACTATTCTAGTGAAGTTAAGTTCACGCATCGCTTTTTTCAGGTAAAAGCGATGTCCTAACTTGCCCTTGCAACAAAAACTCTTGCCGTCCAACTTGCTGGGGACTGTACCTGTCACTGTCTCATTAGCGACGTGAGAAAGTGACAGGTAATATATTTCACGTGCGAGTCGATTCGCGTTATCTTAGCTAAAGTCTTTGCCGCTATCTACAGATGACAGGGGCACGTACATATGGTAAGCATGAGCAATAACTTTTGAAAATAAATCTATGAGAGAGCAGGGCTGAGTGAGGGCAGCAAAAAAGCACAAAACATGTAATTATAATCATTGGTGGACTTTTTCTCCAAAATTATTTGTTATCCAATGAACATTACACAAGACCATGGTCATTTTTGTTGTATCCAAAGATGTAATATAGAGGGCAGCACTGTACCCCAAGTTATGTTTTTGAGTTGTGTTAGGTAGGTGGTGGTTCTTTGAGATATCCAATAAACGGATCTGTTGCAATTAATAAATTTGCTGTTTTATTACGTATTAATTAATTACGTTAATAAATATAACAATTTTTACTTGTTACGACCTCTTCCAGCGTAATTCCAAGTTAAAGAACAGATAAAAGAGGTATAATAGTGATAGGTAACATGTCTCTTAAAGAATACCTAAGCCCATTTCCTTAATCACCTCTTAAAAATAAGATAACGCCTCAACTTTAAGCAGAAAAGTACGTCGCGGGTACGTAAATTGTTGTAAAATTAACGAAAAAATGGCCACAAGAGACTCGAAGATTTTGCTTCATCGTCGAAGCAGCATGATTATATTATTAAACAATAAGTTATGATGCATTCTGTCTGCTTCCCGAAGTTGGTGAATAATTGAGCGCGAAGCAATCGTGAGCAAGCAAACAGAATCAAAAATTAAATCTAATTCGCCTTCGAGTTTCATTAGGTATGCAGACTTTCGCGCCGAGCCATACAAAAGGGGTTTGGAGATATACATACAATACAACCACGCCTGTTTGCAATGGGGTAGGCAGAGCACACGACACGCGACAGGGACAAAACCATGGCTTTCCCACGCCGTCACTCCTGTGTGGTGTCGGGATGGAATAACACTTCTTTGTTTCTTTCGTGGATGTCGTAAGAGGCGACTAAGGAAATAGGTTTAGGTATGATTTAGGCCAGCGTTTCTCAAACTTTTTTTAGTGACGGAACCCTTTTGGAAAGCGAAACACTTGACGGAAACCCTACAAAAAAACAGCAGTTTTTAAAAGTATTATTTATCCATCCGTCCGTCCATGTATTCGCCGCGTCAAAACTTTCGATCAGAGAATGGCGTATTATATTTTTTTCCTAAATTTTTGCGGAACCCCATCAAAGACATTACGGAACCCTGGGGATCCGCGGAACACACTTTGAGAATGGCTGATTTAGGCAACAGCCTAAAATAGAAGTAAACTTAGGATCGCACCACGCGTCTCCTTAAAGATGGCTAAAGGCACGTTCATGGGTTGAGGGTAAATATTCGGGCGTTTGAAACGCTGTCATTATTCTCAACACTTATCAGATACTGTTGGAAATGTGTATATACCTAATAGTCTAGTGTGTACCTATTTGCAAGATATAGACACTATATGACACACTTATTATACCAATTTCTAAATAAATCTAATAAAAAAAGTGTTGTGAATAATGACAGCGGTTTAAACGCCCAAATATTTACCCTCGTACCAAGAAAGTGGTTTACCACTTTTGACAAAAGTTTCTGTGAGATCAAAATTATCACAAGGTTGACATTGTCACTGTCATAATATTATGGCGAGGGCAAATCGACCTTGTTGTTTCATGAAGTTCAAATAAATATTGATCTTGAGGGCCCAGACCAATTTCCTAGTCGACTGTACCAACCACAGATGCAGTAGACGCAATTTACCGTTAAGCTTCGATCATTCTTAAAATACACGGCAAAAACTACGTAACCACGAATCTACCCCTTATTAAGAAACCGCTCGACTGTCACAACCCCTTAATTGCTAATTACTCATATTTGAAGACGCACGTGGCCGAATCCGCGCCTTAATTTATACTAACAAGTGGGGTTTGCACATACCTCGGTGGTAAGCAAGCGTACGATCCGCCCGAGTGTTTAAACAGGTTTATGCGACGTTTCAGTGAATTTTAAGTATTTTCTTGAGTTTTATTGAGCTGGAGCTTCAAGTTTTATATTGCGTTGTTTTAGTTTGGTGCTGCTGAGAGGTACGGTTAGCAACAAAAATATCGACTCGGTCGAATTTCCACAAGTAGCACTCTTAGGGTCTCACCAAACCAGTCGACGCCTTTTCGGCAAAATGCGGGTAGAAAAAGCTTTATGTCAACGCAATAAGGGCGAACGAGACGTCAGTCGACGGAAGTCGCTGGAATTTACATATTGACATATTGACAGCGGCCGTCGCCACTACTCGAGCATCTTCGGGCATTCCCGCGACAGCTCGCGCAGGCGCACGGCTTTGTTTAGGGAATGCGCTGGAATTCCCGCGGATCCGCGGGCATCCGCGCGCATCGTTAGAGTTTCTCATGCGATAATAAGTCTTATTGTAATGAAAATAAAGTTGAAATTCTCATGACACTGAAACTGCGCTCCGCTACGCCGCGCTTCGCCGCTCTTCTGGTGTGAATTGAGCCTTATCATGTCATGTGTACATCTTTGGCTCTTAGACTGTGTCGATATCTAAGTTGCAGACTGTTTAAGCCATAACAAAGCGAATATCAATATTTTGACAAGCTCTCCTGCAAACAATAACTTGTTTGTAAACTGAGACATCTCGCTTTTAATTTTAATAATAATAAACTAGGCACAACTTGTCACTGTTACATGTATGTTAAATTAAAACCTAAGAAATATGATTGAAGCAGCTACAGAACTTGAAATAATCATGATTATTTAGGTATCGTAGCGTTTCGTGGGCTCTGGCTACCCCAACGTTACTAAGACAAATCAAAAAAGTATTGCAATGATAGGTTAGCCTATCGTCTAAAACGTACAGACCTTCACCGATCTCCTTATTCCAGAAATAGAGAAGTGTAATTCTAAACCCGACACCACACTGGGAAGTTTTACATAAAGTGTAGTTTTTACATAAAAGAGTAAGTGAAAACCACACTGCAGTTTAAATCATCTATACAAACTTTCACTTCCGTAATTCTAATTTGATAGTGAATAGCTGTAGTTAAAGGGACTCATCCGCTAGATGGAGGTAGTACATAACTTTAGACAAGCTTTTAATCCAACCAACAAGTGTAAACTAAAACAACTCTATACAAATTAGCCCCAATTATACTCGAATCACCAAAATTACTTAACCCAGTGAAACCCTTAAATCGCTCGTAATATGACCTTAAAATTTCGGTTCGGGAGCTAATTACACTATTTCGAAACATCGCAGTGAAACATTAGCTGGCAATGTCACAAGTTTGTGATATACGAGTTCATAGGCTGGTCCCAGATTACTCTGCGGATTCGGAAGCCGAACTCGATTGCGCAGCGGGTACCCAAAGAACAGATTTTTATTTAACACGGCATTGTTTGCTTGTGTTTTGGAAAAGCGGGCCTGGGCTTTGAAATGGGGACTTTTCTAACCACAGAAAAGTTAACCGCCGACCATTTTCATCGTATCAACTTTGTATTTGAGTTTATTGTTACGTGGTTGTGCATGCTCTAAGTTCAGTAGGAGTATCATTGCAAAAGGAATGTTACACGTTGTGTTATCTTACGTTTTGCTTTTAAAACTTATAAGTAGTCTTTTGTTTCGGTGTGCCCTGTTCGGTCTATTAAATTAATTCGAGACGAAGGCCCCAGACCTGCCGGCCGTTATTATAATCGCTAAACTTTGAATCGAGAATATTTTCAAGCATTGTTCAATTTAGTTAGTGGCTTTCAGCATTGAACATTAATATTCGTTAACTATTACAAGTGTTACAATATTTTTGTCGGTATTTAAAAGCATGTAGGATGGAGTCCATGTTGATGTTTAAAGCGAAACGCATCCAGCTTAATTCATAATTAAGCATAGCAATAAAACCACTAAATTAACACAGCGAAATTAACAGCGGAGTTTGTTATTACACCTTAGGCTTTTTACGGCGCAAAGCATAATTAAATTCGTAACGAGCATTTTTAAGTGAAAAGAAACTGTCCGAAAAAGACTTATTTAAATTTAATGATTTGTTATTCTGAGCTCCGGCGAGTAAATTATCCAAATTATACTTTTCAATTTGAAAAATATCGTTTCATCAGACGTAAGACAGAGAATCAGCGCTGTAACAGATGGCTCTTGACGTTAATATAAAATTAATTGCGTCAACGAAGCAGAATTACGGGCTCGGAGCGTCGCAGGCCGCTGCCTCGCGCCGCTAAGGAGAATAATTTAGAAAAATACCCAGTGCAGGAGGATAATAAAAGACAACAAAGCCGAAAAAAACGTTGCAAAATACATTTCATACCTATTTAACTTCGTTCGTTTTGTAACAAACTTGTTACCAATATTTGTTTTTCTAAACTTACGTATTGTCGGGTGGGATGGCATTCATCGCACGCGCCCCGCCGACGACGTTTGGAAAACTTTTTTAACTGTAGAAGGAAAATTCGTGCTTCCGAAGCGTGCAGCCAACGCGTGAAGAATCCCAATGATACGGTATTAAACCTTGTCTGTAATAGAAAACTATTGAATGAGAGTTCCTAAGCTATCAAGAAGCCGCGGTAAAAATAACTTTGACGAAACCGCCAACAATAAAGGCAATTAAGACGGTTTGTAAAATCTATTTTTAGGGATTAACATTTAGGACCGACGCCTGTCATTTGTTACGAGTAAATTAATCGGAATTGACGGTCGACGTAACGGCCCGGATCAACGAATTATTTTTACAACACAATTTAAAGCTGTGAAATACTGATGATCCTATTTATATCATTAATGTCATTCAGAAAACTTCAAGCCAAAGTAAAATACAGTATTTTGGTTAAATTGTATTTGTTGAGGAAAAAAAACGAAATAATTGAAGTATTAAGATGTTGCTTGAGCTATGATTTTTATTGAAGCTAAAACGCTGTGAAAATGTTAACGGTAAGTTTGAAAAACTAAAAGGAATGCAGGTTTTGTTAATGCAGGTTATTTCAACAAACTCATTTTGTGGAATTACAGAAAGTGAAAGCACATGCAAATCGAAATGCACAAAATGCGCGAAAACATTATTCATCGCCGCGAAAATTTTGAAGCAGGACAGTTAAAATTCAAAGTCAAAACGCCACGAACAATACCGCCGAAAGCGTAAAACCAATCTCGACTTGTGAAAGGAGCCAGCGAACCATGCGAATTTACGAGAAACTCCCGGACAAAACCGACTATGTCCTGGAGAGACAAATTCCCGCTTACACGCCGAATAATAACCACCGACTATTCCTGAAATTTCAGCGAATTTTATACCAATTGTAGATGCCGAAGAATTTGGATGTCCCATTATGTTTTTGTTAGTAATAGCGCCTCTCGGATGCTTTTAGCGGTTCTTTCATTCTAATAAAGGCATTCAGACGCTCCGGGTTCAAGCTCCGGGTTACATTAGCCATTTATAGAGGTCATGTTTAGCAATCGATTAACCTAACACACGTATAATGGCTTTGGAACATCAAAAACGTGGGCCGTGAACAAACACAGTGTAAGCGAGTTCTAATCTGTGCGGTAGCAGGCTCTGTTTTGTTAGGCGGCGTCATAGTGGCCGGCCCCGCATTAAAATTAAATTTTGTACAGGCTGCTAAGTTAGGTCAGCGCACTCGTTCATTATTGAAGAGAAAATGAAAGGCAAGCGCCGGCCGCTCCGCCGAGACCCGCTGTTTAGTGCACATATTGCTTGTGATATTATTTTGTGCTTAATTAGATTTTTACTCTCATGCCATCCCAAACTAAACACATTTTGTAAATAAACTGAGTGTAATCTAATTTTAAAAAGGAAATTTATAGACGGCAAAGTAGCCAGTTAAGACAAGTTTGCAAACAAAGGATTAAGGCTGTCGGTTAAGTATACGAGGGCGCGTGCCAGCGGGCGTTCGGCGTAAGGATACCTAGGCTTACTCTTATCGTTTTTAATTTGAAATGATGCCAGAAAATAAGAAGGTCCTGCAAAGCGACTGTAGCGGGGCGACGGCGGCGATTATTTAACTTTAGTGCGGCTGCAGAGCGAATTACAGGGAAGCTCGCGCGGTATAAGTAAGCAAATTGTGAGCGGGAAACGGCTCAAAATTGCAAATTCTGGCTCTGCGTTTTGTTCCGACGGGCCTCTGCAATTCGCGCACCTCCGTTTTCTTAGATTATTTAAAGAAGCTGGCCGCCGCGAGATTTTTCAGTCCGAGCGTTTTGAAAGAGTCGGGGAAATTCATTTGTAATTCATACGGAATTTCTTTGCACTCCTTACCTTCGCCGGGTTCACCTTTTTGCCCCGCTTTATTACCCATGCCAATATCTTCAAATCGTGCTCGGGGCGAATATTTGTATGTATGCTGATGAGCTAAATAAGCTTCAACAACGTATTTTCGCGTACAATTTCCCGCGTTATAATTACCGACGTAGCCCAGCCATTTATTCGCCACGGCGGAAAATAGCCCCGCCAATTTCGCCAGCGAAATCTCAACCAAAAAAGATTGCACAAGCAAATGTACAAATTAGACACAAACGAGCCGCCATTTGGGCGGTAATTCGACGGACGCGGTAAGAGCCATCGCCGCCCACTTCGATATTCCCACTTGCCAAATAAATGCTTGCCTATAATTTTTACAAATTCCCTTCCCGATGCGGCAATACATTTCGCGACAGAGCAATCTGGGTTGCGATTACCGAACGCAAAAACCCTAAGAGCGCCCTTCTGCGACGTTACTTCTTAATGTAGCCACAATATACATAATGGCAAGATATTTAGACCACGAGTGCTTCTGACTGCTATACATCAAACGAAGACATTACCACAAAACGCCTGTTAGATACCGACAGCATAAAATATTCGGAACGTTTTGATATATTTGAGGGATATGGTAATCGTTGGTGGCACAGTCGGAATATGTATGTGGGGTTTGTTTATGGCTACTACGGATGTATAAATATGACAGCCGCAGACCTGGATCTGCTCTACAAAATAGTTGGACGTCAAAAAGATATCATCACAGGGTCACCATACATTATGACCACTGAAAAAAAAAAAATTACATATCGACGGTTGAAAGGCAAAAATGACCAAGCGACATTTTGGGCGATATTGAGTTATATATATCACTAGCTTTCCGCCCGCGGCTT
>BHDV01037785.1:11347-50637 GCA_005406045.1 Adoxophyes honmai | reverse complement strand
AAAAAAAAAAAAATAAAAAAAAAAAACATACAGCCGAATTGAATACCTCCTTTTTTGAAGTCGGTTAAAAAACAGATGAAAATGTATAGTAGTGAAAAGTTGCTAACCTACTTAAACCCATTTCCTTAGTCGCATCTTACGATATCCGATTACAAATTACAAATATACATCACGCCTGCATTCCCAAACGGGGTAGGTAGAGCACACGTAACGCTACATTGTCAAAACCACGACCATTTCGCGTTTCACAGGCACTTCTAGCATGCCTTTTGTTGTGTTGAAAGTTACAAGTATACTTCTTTTTTGTATGCAACTACTTACGTTTGAAACATTGATGATACTTATAATTATGCTAAATCCTATTAAAGTCGATCAATGCACGCTTTAGCAGCTCACAAAATATTGCAAGATTTGTATAAAATATCATATATTTTACGAGTCCGTGTTCGTACTCGTTCCATTCGCACTCGATAACGTATCATACGCCGCGCATATTGTATCGGCTCCGACTCGAGGCGGTATGAAATATTCAGACCTGATACACACCCTCGCATACATCCCCCGCCTGATACACGACTTCCAAAAGCGATACACCAGATCAATCGCCAAAGGGATACAAACCTTACCCCTTTCAAAATAATAATAGCCTAAATCAATTGGACGGAGTTATTTTAAAATTCTTTACGCACGAAGAGATAAACAAGATCGACTTTATCATAGGAATAATAGATTTGAAGAATAAGTAAGTTCATGAATATTCACGGGCGCTCTCAGTAGTTGTTTCTGGAAGTGGAGCATCTAAGGCTGAATAATCCTGTAAGCAGGGATTGGATATCTGTCATCGCACTGGTGGAGCGTTGCTGAGATATGCAACACAATGAAATCAATGCAGGTGCCACACAATGGGGAGGTTAACAATACAAAGATGAAGTCCTGTTGACGCAGGGGACACCGTATCTTTAGGCTTTGGATGCATGATTTATTTTTTACAAGGAATACATCCAGATTGAAAAGCTTTAAGTGTTCTTGGTTTAGGTTGTTGTACAAAAAAGGATTATGGTCTGAACTGATCATCAATTTAATCATAAATCAAACAACTAATTTAATCCCAAGCCTGCATCCTTAGCAAAATATGCAGACCACACAAAACGTTACATAAATAAGACCATGTACTTCATGTTTCATAGCCACATTTATCACAATATAAGGTAAGTTAGATTATAACAGTGACACATCACTAGCCACATGCCTAAACCATACCTAACCTATCATCAGTAGCTTCGCAAGACATATACGGAAGAAACGGATAATTCTAAACCAGGCTGAAGGGGAAAAAACAAGGGGTCAAATAACTCTAAAAATAAATGACGTTTTGATCTTATCACTCATTTTTGCGAATTAATAATTAATAACGAGTATGATTCCTAATTGCCTTGACATTTTGGATTTCGTGAAAACTTTAGAAGTGAAGCTAAAACAAGGAGAGGTAGTTACCATAGTCCAAAGACTAGTGCAAGTTTACGGCAGAACAAGCTTCCTGCGTCAAGGTAATGTGCTGCATCAGCTCAGTTTACGAGGCAGCTGCATAGCGTAATAAATTCATTTAGCCATGAACCCGGCGCATAGTTCAGCAAAATTAAGCGGGTGCAATAAAGATTTGCTCGTAAAACTATTCGGGCGCAGCCAACAATTCGGATTAAGGCCATAGCAGCCAAGCCAACTTACAAAAGCGAATCGGAGAAACAAAAAACTTTTGTTTCAATTTATTCATCTCATCTTCTGGGAAACGGAATTTATAATTTACTTTTCAACTCTTTCCTTAAAATAACTTTGGATTGGGCTCGATCGATTAGGAATTCCTTGACATTCCAACTTCGAATATGTTTAGCATGTTAATTGCGAGTGGGCTTTGGGATTAATTCGTTCGAGAAAGAATTTCGTGGTAGTTTTAGAACGTATTCAGTCCCGTGGCTCGATGCCAACCTTGGCCCGTGTCTGTAGCCAAGGAGTCATTATATTTTCCAGAACTGCCTCCAATGTTGCGCATAGCAACGTAACGCTAGCTAGCACTACTGGTGCAACTATCCGCTAGTTTGGCCTTTGCAGTCACAGTTTAATCGAGTTTATAACAAACAGGCTAAGGATTCCTAGAATTCCAGTTATTTTATGGATCCATTTGTAAAATGTATAAGGTCATATCATATGACTCATATGTGTTGCAATATAATCACGAAAGGTACGGACGGTGTTACCTTTGTTTTAGATTACTTTGGCTTTAGCTTGCGTTTCCGTTGTATGTCAACATCGTGTTTGTATTTTTTCGTTTTTTTTTTTAATTACTTTGCTTACATAAAAATTTGCTTATAAAAATACATACATACATAAATTCTCACGCCTGTTTTCCCAAGAAGGGTAGGCAGAGCACGTGTTTTTTTTTTTTCATTTATTCATGTTGTTCATTTAACTGAAACAAGACTGATGACAGAAATAGCAAATCATGATTAGCCCATACGTACGATACTCGTAATATGTATAAGGAGTTTTAGTCATTCAAATCAGTCAAACCAAAATTATTCTTGCATCGCGTGTCAAAGAAAGTGTTACTATGCGACTACTATTATTCCAAATCCTAACTTTAATACCTACCTAGTCTAAAACAATGCGATCATAAGAGATCCCCCTGGAAACAGCTCCCATACAACTACAATGTTTAAAAGAGCCAAAGTAACATTGATATAAACACGAAACAAAATCAACACATTTATAGAAAACTTGGGCAAAACGACAACCGATGGCGAGGGGTGTGTTCCAAAATGCAATTGCTGTAAATCGATACACATACGATACCGCACATAATTGAATATTCTCGGTACAAAATCGGTCGGATGTCGACACATAGCTAGGAGTAATGGAGCAGAATTATTCTGGAATTGCTCCTGTGGTGAAAATCGGTCTCAACAGGGAGCCCGTGATATATTGCATGGAATTCATATCAACCCGCACCAAACAGCACATACGAAAATTATTAGTTTTTTGCAAGACTTACGACAAGAGGCGAGTGGAAAGAAAAAGGGAGCCTTTTGCCCATCAGGGGTACTTTATAGTATAAGCTTTAAAAATGCAAGACTTGCTGGTAACACCAAACTTACGAGGAAAATAATAATTCTTAAGAAATCTCGGTTAGATTGTTTTGGACCTATAGTCAAGGAACAGTATCAAACCAGAGTTTTTGATCCACTTCCCAAGATATTTGTAACTGGGCCCTGTAATGTCAACTGAATAGTTGTAAGATCACAGCTCTTCCATCTGTTATCAAAGCTGAGATTATGCAAGAAGTGGCTGCTAAGCGTGATATTGCGATAATCTCAAAAACCTAAAAAAAATATACTGGAAGTGGCCCCGGAACGTGAAATGGACCTGGTTTTGTCTATGTAGCATTTTGTGCGCTCTGCCTTCCCCATTAGGGAATACATGCGTGTTGGTATGTATGTAAATTTTATTGAAAGTTGCTGTACAGTCCATCAATTTCCGATCCACCGTGGAACGTTGCCACAATAGACAAAAGAAAGATTTCCCTTGTCGAGCAATACAATGTCACTATGAAGTTTACTGTGAATTGGTTCTACTATGAGTCAGGAATCACTTGGTTCAGTACCTAATAAAATTGCGCCGCAAACCAAATGACTCCACAAAGTTCTTGATCAACTCCTCCGACAGTTCCAAACCGGAAAGAGAGCTAAATGTATTTTGGCAAACATGCATTCTAGTTCCACGGGGGTTAACGGGGTGCAATATTTAATCTAGGAGCGGAAAACTTCTCACTTATCGGAGGGAAATGGATAATCTCGATACGGTTCCGGGGCTGTCGAACGTTTCTATCGCTAGGGCTTCGTTATTTGCGGTCGAAATTAAAGTACTTTCGAAATAATGTTGTTTGTTGCAAGTCCCGTATAAGTCGGTAACTGCTTTATGTAGGTACTAGCGAACTAATGGATTTATGACCCACCATAGAACCTACTTACAATTGCGTGTAACAGAAATCTTTCGTGGTTACGTTTACTGAAACAATGTTTTGCGGTGGGAAAAAATCATTTTTTTCGACTGTGTGCAACGGCATTTTACACCACTACATTATGTATAGTACATATTATACATACATTTATAACGCCTGTATTCCCTAGGTAAAAGTTAAGAGATATAATAGTGTTAGTGTATTGTGGGCGATGGGCTAACAACCTGTCACTGCAATATCACGTTTAACCATCTGATTACCCTGAAATTGCTAAACGTGGCACTGGATTTTTGAATTCATGTGCTCTGCCTACCCCTCTTGGGAAAACAGGCGTGAGAATATGTATGTATGTATGTAAAATAGTGATAGGTTGCTGCTAGCCTATCGGTAAAAATATACCCTAACCTAATTCGTAATCGCATCCTTCGCATCTTACGTCATACACGGAAGAATCGGAGAGGTGTTATTCTAAAGTTTAGAATATTTGTTGCAATTGAAATATTAAAACATGATGTAAACACGAAGCTGCCATGTCAACGATAATCAGAAGGTGCTCGTCTCGAGTTCACCTTTACGAACATTGGCATAAAATGTCAGAATTTATCAGACTTGCCTTTTAATATCGACATCGGTGGGTATCGATTCAGCTGTCAGTGTTTCGTGAGAAAGGTCAACAAAGGTGACACTTCCGCTGAGCCCCGGCCGATAAGACCTATGTACAGGCTTATATTCTACCTACCCGTTGCCATGTGGCTTAAATTCACACCTCTCCATATCTTCCGTGGATGTCGTAAGAGGCGACTAAGGATAAATAGATTTTGGTATGCTTTAGGCGACAGACAAGCATCCTGTCACTATTGTACCTATGAAATTTGAACCTCAAAATGTGCTACAGCTGGCTACAAAACGTGAAATAGTGGCTTTGACAGTGTAACGTTTCGTGTGCAGTAAATGAAATTGGTTACCTAAATATTTCAGGACACAGGCTAACAACCTGTCACTAAAGTTGTCAACTGAAAACCAAAAACATGTTAGGGGCCGTCCATTAATCACGCGAGGCTCGAAATGGGGAGGGGGTCAATAAAAAATCACGAAATATCACACGGGGGGAGGGGGGGTGTAGTAATATTATCACGTGTATTTATTTATTCAAGCAAACGCGCGATACTGAACCGAAGAGCGGTGTTATGTGTATTTAATTGTTCGTCACAATAACCAATCAATACGTCTGCAATTTCGAAATTGCTAAACGTGGCACTGGATTTTTGAATTCATGTGCTCTGCCTACCCCTCTTGGGAATACAGTTGTGAGAATATGTATGTATGTATGTGTAATTTTTCATCAAACGCCCACAAATTCTTTGTAGTTACTAAAAAATACATTTGATATAGGGTACGGGTTTGTCATGAACCTCATCATGTGTCACCAAAGGGGAGAGGGGGTCAAAAAATGCCAAAACATGATTAATGGACGGCCCCTTAGGAGTTGCCACGAAACGTGGAATAGTCATGGTGTTGTCTGCGTAGCGTATCGTATGCTCTGCCTACCTATTTAGGAATACACGCGTGATGTATGTATGTACAAACATCATACATCTATGTATTCAACCTCGTTAGATGTTCTAGCCAAATAGAACACGCCAGCTCCAGCTAACCCAAAAAACTTTACGACATCCTTAAAGGCTTTCAGTAATGTAGATTTTGTCAACAGCCCAACCTTTTTGCGCAGCTAGTCGACCCCGTTATATTTTTGCCCGGCTAAAAGCCTAATAACTTATGCAAGTTGCTGGTACCGCCATTAGTTATTATTTTCACCCATATTCAGGCCTGAAACAGTGCTCGACCGACGGTCAGCGCTGACCGTCGGTCGGCGTAGCAATATCTATGCAAGTCTTGAACGCGCACACAGCTACGCTGACGGTACGCGCGTAATCTGTATTCGATTTAGGCTAGAAATAGTGCTCGACCGACGGTCAGCGCTGACCGTCGGTCGAGCACTGTTTCAAGCCTCACTTTAATGTCCGTATGGAGTTGGCAATTACCCTCCATTCTGTCTCGAAAGGTCTAGCGGATTTAAAACTGTATTAAGTGAAATTATATTGTCATTAGGTTGGACCGCTTCGCCATTTCCATAAAAATAAACGAATAGAACGTTTTGCCGCACTTATTTTCCTTCAACGGTGAACTCATTACGTGGGCCAAACCGCGAACGCTGTCATTTGGCAGGCGTAATGTCAGGGCGCGATGAGAGCTGTGACGAACGCAATTTATGATTTCTGGCTGTCTTTTTGACCTGATTGAACAAACATACAATCACGCCTGTGTTTCATAATGGGATAGGCACAGCACACGAAACGTGGCGTAGACAAAACTATGGCTATTTCACGACTTTAGCCACTTCTAGCATAATTTTAGGTTGAAAAAAAGATGGAATAGGTATAATAGTGCTAGGTTGCTAGCCTATCGCCTAATGCATACCATAACTTATCCTTTCCTTAGTTGCATTTTATGACATCCACGGAAGAAATGGAGAGGTGGTATTCTACCGTGAAACCGTACAAGAATTGATACTTAATAAACATTCGTAATTTACACAAATAGTAAAAATCGACCACGGCAAATGAGATTAAACTGATCTTAAAAGTCAGTCTTTTGACGTGTTTTCGCTCGGATACAAAGTAAATAAAGTAATAAAAAAGCCTCGTTTACGTAACGAACAGGCAATTTTAATTGGGTAGAATTAATTATTATCATTCCACTTGTATTAAGCGCTCGGTACCAATAAAATTAATTTGATTACAAAGGTCTACGATAATGGAGTCCCGACTTGAAATTATCTAGCTAAGGGAAATCGCTTTGAAAGCTAATCACCAGTATAAAATTCAATTGCCATTCAGTTTATTTTGCGTCATATTACGGTTAGTAAATACGTCTTGGCTATGAAGCTGGTTTATCCGGGCCTTGGAACGATAGGCTTATCTAAATGTGCTGAAGAGGCTTAAGAAAGGTTGCAGTAGGACTTTGTTGCTTATAATATGACTGGCGGAGGTTTGGAGGTCGTTATGAGGCCACTAATAAAATGTTAGCAACGTAAGGAGTTTACTTAATTTAAAACCTCTCCATATGTACCGTGAATGTCGTTAGGCTCAATACCCACCAGAAGAGCAGCGCAGCGCGGCGTAGCGGAGCGCAGTTTCAGTGTCATGAGAATTTCAACTTTATTTTCATTACAATAAGACTTATTATCGCATGAGAAACTCTAACGATGCGCGCGCATGCCCGCGTATCCATGGTAATTCCAGCGCATTCCATAAACAAAGCCGTGCGACTGCGCGAGCTGTCGCAGGAATGTCCGAGGATGCTCGAGTAGTCGCGACGGCCGCTGTCAATACATATGTCAATATGTCAATAATTATGTAAATTCCAGCGACTTCCTACGCATTCCAGCGGCTTCTCGAACAGTCGCAGGAATCCTCGCACATTCTCCACGGAGCGGGTCGCTGCGCTACGCTGCTCTTCTGGTGTGAATTGAGCCTAAGAGGCGACAAAGGAAATGGACGCTTTAAGCAACAGGCTATAAACCTGTCGTCAAACCTAAAACTATGTTAGAAGTAGGCACGAAACTTGAAGTCACTGTTTTGTCTGTCACATTTCGTATATTTGGCTAACCCCATTTGGGAACATAAACTTGATTACGTGTATGTAAAATGAAAACTCTAGGTTTATCTGAATTAACGTGGTATTCTTTCGATTTCAAATCAGTTCATCTGAACCGAGTACTCCGCATTTGTTCTGCACAGATACACTTTCAATGTTCTGGGAACTGAACCAGATAGAAACAGCTAATGCGCCTTAGCCACCTGCCTCTAGGTCAATCTCCACTACAATACAAAGACCGCTAAATTGACTTCGTATGCCAATACAAACTGTCAATACTTGCAAAGCGTGACTGATGCATTTGTGGCCTGGCATCTACATATCAATGATATTGTTAACGTTGGGCCGCCCTGACTGAATGCAAATGGCTGGTCCGAGACAGATGGCTCACGTATTAAGATCTTCAACCAGCTGTGGTGTTTGGTAATGGATTAAAGCGATTATGTTGGTACCTGAGTGGGCTGTTGAATTGTACATCCATCTTATATGGGGTAAGATTTCACTGTTCTATGTTAAGGGACCGATTATGACTTAATGGGAGATTTGTAAAGATAGCCACGTATCACTTAATGTCTTTAGGTTTAATCTTAGATACCAAGTTGACAAATCCAAAAATCAATTTTACAAAAACTTGTATTGATAAATATTTAATCCGATCAAACCGCACACAGTTGGAATAACAATAGCCTCCCGCGCTATAATTAACTCCACTATAGTTTATTAAAACCCCATTCACAATATTAATTAGGTTGGATATACCCGTATAAAGTCGAAAGTCTAGAGTGAAATTTTAATGTCCTATCTTTCGAGTCGCATCCTAAATAATTCACATTGGCCGACGCTGGCAGTACCTACTCGTAAAACGGCTACCAAAGAGAATATACCGACTGGTGTTAAGTGAAAATACGCTATAAACTCCAAGTAATGTTCCTAGCTTATTAGAATACTCGTCTGCTGTTGAATTAAAGTTATGTCAGCATAAGGTTATTGTTATGAGTGTTTCGGCTTGCATGTGCCAAGTTTACTCGTCCTCGTTTTAAGAATGAAACCATGGTGCTACTGTTAAATGGGAGGCTTGTGAAGAGTGCGTCCATCGACATTTTAGGTAAGTGGTGCTGTATAAGTATGTAAGTTTAACTTGTGCAACGCTAGATGGCGCTGTACCCTAACGTGTTAATCCTGAATGGCGCTATCGTTTGTCTGCCTCAGATACTATAAATAGGTCGAACTTTATGTTACATTTAAAGACTTGGAATAAATAGTTCAAACAACAAGTTTAGTTTGGTGTTTCTTCCTTTTTCCCTTCTCGTGACCGAGGTACTCTCTTGTACAGGTGCCGACAATTCTTTAAGTATGTAGATAAACCAATTTATATCAACCTGGTGCTATTTGCCCATAATCCAATTGCGGCCTGTTCTAGTCACAGACCATAACAAAATTCTTACAAAGACTTAATTCACATTTTCCTTACTTTTTTGTAATACACACAAATCAACAGAAATGAAAAAAATTAAAAGCGCGCAAATAGTTTTCAACTTAAGAGGGCGCACACATTTTTTACGAACGTAATATAAGATCAGGTGGGGGAAGAGAAATTCAGGGGCAGGGCAGGGGTAAGAGGCACCACAGACCATAACTCGTCGAGTTATGAATGATTATAGTCCGTAGAGCCCTCTTATCCCTGCGTTTCTCTTCCCCCACCTGACCTTAGTGGTTTTGGACCAATGTTTAAAAAATCGTGAAATGTAAATTAACTCATATTTAGCCATGAAAAAAATATGGTTAGACTAAACATATTCTGTAAATTTACAATAAAATTGTTTCATTTGTAATTACATTAAAATCAATGAGAAAAAAAATAAAGTAATGGTTCAACTTTCAAATTATGTAAAATGATATTTGAATAATAAAAACCAATAATTTGATTCATGTTAATCCGTTAATCCCCAGGAGACTATATTGTCTATCAGATAATAACAAGTTTATATCGTTTATGGTAAATTTTAATGGCAAATTTTCAAGTGAAAGACAGCTCTGACGCGTATTTTTGTGAAAACCCTTCAACAAATTGGCTAAGTAAAAGAAATCTGTGTTGCTAATAAAATATTTTTTTCCGTTAATCCCTAGAAAAAGAGTTTATTTATATGTTACAGTAGTTTTTCTTTAAAAACTTAAGGATTTATAGCTTTCTAAAGCATTGGAAAAACATCAAAATCACCGAATTTTGTGTGCACGCTCTTAAGCACTTGTCCCACCGCCAGCGAGTAAGCGATAAACTGGTAGCATTATGCCTTGATCACACGTACCGAGTAGAGTGGCGAGAGAGTGTTCTCGGCCGAGTACTCGGTTCGTGTGTTCTATGAAAACAATAGTACACACGAACCGAGTACTCGGCAGAGAACACTCTCTCGCCACTCTACTCGGTACGTGTAACGACCCCATTAGTACTAGAAACGAGTGGGCGAGCGGCGAGGAGCGAGTGTTTTAATAAGAGAATATCGCTTACTCGCCGGCGGTGGGACAAGTGCCTTACTCTATATGACTAAAATAAATAAAAATAATCTTCGAATACATTATACGCTGCAAAAGCGCGCGAAGCAAAGAGCTAAGTTTTTAGCTGTAAAATAGCACCAACTTAAAGTTAGCTATACATATAATTATTAAGATGGAAGCTAAACAAAGAAAATAAAACAAATCATTGCGGGGAAGTATGAAAAAATCTGTTTACTTATCCAACCACGCGCAGAACTTAGCAGCATATTCCAAATAAGGAAACAGCATTAGAGATTATTACCTGAAAGCGGAAAATATTTTATTAGACAAGGCAAACATAGTAATAAATGGAGTCGTAAAACAAACTGTCGTAATAAGCATGGGTAGTTTTATGGCTATACTGGCGCAGCCTGCGGCTTTGGTCGGCTTGTATGTTAATAATAGGTATCCGTAGTTAACGGGCGAAGTGTCACTGTCATTTTATAGTAGAAGTGTTATTTTATAGTGAAATAAAATGGATACAGTCACGTCTTTATATCGTGGTTAGCGCGACAAGTTTCGTGCGACGGCAGCGGATACTCGCGTTGCGCGGCGTCGCTCTTTCACCGCGACTACTTGACACAACTGGCAGCTTTTCACAACTACCCACATATCGTCTCGTACGCTCTGCCTGCTATGGAGCAGTAATCATGAGATTATTTTACTTTTCGTGCCCACTTCTAGCATAATTTTTAGGTTTTAAGTGAAGTGATATAAGAGTAACAAGTTGCTAGCTTGTCGCCTAAAATATACCTTAACCTTTTTTCCTTAGTCGCCTGTAAAGACATACACTGAATAGCGGTGGTTATTTTCAATGCGATACCACATGGTTAACTTTAGTTACCTTATTGAAATTTACCATCAGTATCAGTACTTAATCCCTCTTAAACCAAAACCTTGGATTCGCTACGGCTGGTGGTATCTATGGTGTATTTTGAACATCAAACTACACGGACGTGGATGGTGTGAACGTGCCTTTACAAAGTGACGTTGTTAGTGTTGTGTGCTACCCTGGCCTATGTTGACAATAATATATGACGATAGTAACGAAAGGTGCGCCGGTGTCAGTTTCATCGAGCACGAGCAGTCGCGCGAACACAGCGGTGGCTCGCAGTGCGCGTATGGCAGCAGTAGCCGCATGTATGGCAGGCAGGAGTAGCCCGAAACATGTCGAGCTCCACTCGATTGAAAACGTGAATTATCCGTATATTTTCAAGATGTATGGTCGATGTAAAGTTTTTCTCGAGATTTTAGTGATCAGGTTCTAAATTTATCTCCTTCAATAGGTAATTTGTTAAATAAAATGTAGTAACCGGACCCATCGCCTCTAGGGCTGTTGCCAGGTTACAATAACCCTTAAAATAGATTAGCCGTAATCTCAAACGCCGTAAGTACCACTTTGTGCAGCCCGTCCGGCTCACTGACTGAATTGAAGTTAATTAGTCAGTCGTACGGAAATTCACTGACTTAAACCCATATACGTATACTGCAGGTCTTAGATGTTCACTCGGATATGTTGTGTGACTTTGCAAAGGTAACTAGTTGTTCAAGGAGCACTGGTGGTTGTGTCAATTTTGGTTCCTGTACTTGATTACAAAGTAAGTCAGAACCCGTCAGAAGTACGAAATGTTATGTATTTTCAATTAAACTTAAGCAAGACGTTGTCCAACTCTCGGTTAAAGACGTGTGTTGGCCATTTAACTAAACTATTATAAGTGACTCTAGTTTCGTCTTCAATATGTTACAAACATCCATACACACATCATGCCTGTATACCGAAATAGGGTAGGCAGAGCACACGAAACTCTGTATAGATAAAATTATAGCTATTTCACTACTTTTGGCTACTTCTAGCATACATTTTTGTGACAAGTTTTTAGCCTGTCACCTAAACTATACCTTAACTTTTTTCCATAGTCGCCTCTTACGGCAACCAAGGAAGAAACGGAGAAGTGTTATACTAAATCGAACACCACACGGAATCTAATAATTTTGCAGCAATCAAATTAAAATACCAAGATTCTTAATCCCTTTCTCAACAATCATGACATTGCAACGTCCTGGATGCCCCAGACGCAAGGTGAAACATGATTTCAATGGCGTAGGAACTCCAACTTTGAAGACACTTGTCTGCTTGTCAGACAGGACTATCAAGTATCCAAAATCGATAGACGGTAGGTATATGCCAACAAGATAGTAATAACCAGGATAAATAGAGAAAGGAATGTTGCGTTGATTTGGGCACGTTAAGGGAATGGATGAAAAACCAGTAGGCAAATTTACTAGGGAAATGTGTTAGGGCAAGTCGATCGAGAGCACCCTCGAAGAACTTTTATCGACCAGATCGGCGATGTTCTGAAAAGACGCCAAATTAAAAGTACCCGAAACCGTCGAGCATGTATGACGAGAGGGATGAATGTGAATAAAGCGAAAGAAGAATGCCAGAATAGAAGCAAATGGCGCTCTGTTATCTCTTCCTACCCCGCAGGGAATAAGGCGTGATGTTAATGCATGTATGTATCTGATAATATAGTACAACAGCAGATTACAACTATCTACGGTATACACGGTGATTTTTAATCCATGATCAGGAACCCGAAAATATTAACATATACCCTAAATTGAACTTATTAAGCGAGGTCTCACGCAATTCCTTCTATGTTTAATTGATTAAAAGTTAAAACTTAATTGAAAAGAATTACCACTGAATCATCATCCTACATGAACATGACGACGTCATGTGCCATCGCGTCGCTAAGGCGGGAAATTTGGCGGATCTTAAAGTAGCGACCACACCAATGCTTAAAAAACGGCGAGTATGCGTCAAAAACAGAGAGGTCACTGCGAATTCATACCGTCATCGCTTTTTAAGTATTGGTGTGGTCGCAACTTTATACGTCTTTGTTTATACAATATGACAATGACAGTTACAAGTTATTACTCATAAATTATCAATTGCCAGTAAATTTGTAAAGAGGTTATAAGCTTTTAGATACAAATTAGTAGAGTGACAAGGATTTTAGGATAAAAATTATCTCAAAATTAAAATAAGTTTGAAAAAAAAACAAGTTCTTTTCATGTAATTACGAGTTCAGCGTGATCGCCATCAATTACTGAGTTAGAAAAAATGGTACCTGATCACGGATTAGAAGTCACCGTGTATTGTTTTTGAAAGGGTGACAAACCAAAATCAAGGCAGTTACCGTAATCACGTCTGATGTATGTTTAGATGTGTTAGATTTCCGTTTGCGATCAAGGCTCTAGGCGTTCATTATATCAAATACGAAAAACATGTCATGTTAACGGCTATTATTTGTCAATTAATAAAAAAAAAACAATTTCTAGCACTAAAAACAGGTCTTTTTTCTAAACTAATATTGAATCTGACACGTTCTCATTTCTAGGGAGTGTATTATATACATCGTTCATCGTTATTCCTAATGTAAGATCTTTATCTCCTTTGTGACTTTTATTATTATCAACTTTAAGTTATAAATAACCCTTTTCTCCTAACAAGTCTTGATCCTTGTAAACAAGGTTGCTCTTGTTCAGATGGCCTTTGTATAGCGCTTATGGGAGGTTGTAACAGGCACCCTGTTTGATGCTGAGTAATCCAGCCGGGTCAAGACTGGTTTATGTTTTATGTTTCGTTGTCATAGTGACTTATGTAGAATATTAGAATAAATGAAGATGGTTGAGATACATTGTTGTCTTAATACGAGGTTCTTCGATCAAAAATTGCAACTACGAGGAGATAATTATGTGGATAGTGAAAAACGGTCATTTTCATACATACATACAATCACACACAAGAAAACTGATTGTTTCACGTTTTGCAGCCACTTTCAGATAAATTTCAAGTTTCAACGCAGATGTCAGAGGGAACAGCTTGCTGGCCTATACTTCAATACTCTATCTATATCTTTAGTCGCCTTTTACGACATCCACAGAAGAAATGAAGAGGTATTCAAATCTCCCACATAGATTATTTCCCTTGTTGTTAATTAGTTTCAAGTAACTACACACACTTAATAAGTTCACATAGTGTAAGTAATGATTGTTCATACACGGTTACGAAGAAAGGGGGTAGAATCCTTTAAATGACAGTACCTATTGACAAAAAATGTTCAATACCTGCTTAAATAATTTATGTATATTTAGGCAAAAAAATTAAACACACACACGTACGACGCACGCGCACATACGCACTCAAGCACTCACACACGCACGCACGCACGTACATCACGCCCGTATTTACAAACGTGTTTGTCAGCGAATACTCCTTAGAACGGCTAGGGTGTAGTTTACTTTTTCTGAGAGGAAGGTCCAATGACCTTGCCAGTTGATTTTGGTTCAACGATAGTTACGTTAAATCGTTGTTTTGCATGACGCGTTGACGTCATACCGGTAAATATTCAAAGCAAAATGGCTTTATTGAAGTGGTGATTTAGTTATTGTTCATGATAAAACCTAGCCCTAGATTGCCTTGATTGCTAGTAAAACCATTTAGAACAAATATTTTAATTTCATGAAGTTATGAAACAAACTGAAAGCTGATACAATCTTAGAAATACCTACATTCGCACTTATAATACTAATTTATTCCTAATTATGGGTAAGACAGAAAACATAATAGCGTTATTTAGAAAAAAACATTACTATTTCACGATTGGTAATGCCATGATAAATTGCCTGATTTGGGACTAGGTGATTGGTGTAAAATATTGTCCAATGATATTTATTTATTTATTTATTTATTTAATGTTCACTTCATTTTAAGTTTCAAAATGCGAAAAAGGAACAAGTTGCCAGCATGTCGCCTAAACCCAAAACACGCGTAAATTTTATGTCATTTGTCGTATTGTGTCGCATTGTCTATTATTCTGCACCCGACAATACACTGGAAATAAGAGCTAATAGAATCTTAAAACCCTTTTGTATCTTACGATTTTAAAATGAAAAATACTGCGTCAAACAATCACCATCCCATTAACAAAGTACCTAAGCCCTACTCCATCGGCTTTACCGCTACCTCCAAACCTAAGCATCTAATTTATCGCACACCTCAAACTCTTCAAACCAGACAACTTAGTCTCCATGATTTTCTTAGTAGTTGCCGCATGTAGCACGGCAGACGGCAACTAATTGCCGGCCACTGCGGGCCGCCGAGCGAAGGGTGAAAATCACTAAGCGTTGCGGTCTACGGGACGCCCATAAACAAGTGAATCTTAAGATACACATCCATGTTGTTCTATTAAATGTTCTCTTAACTTTCACTTTTTTGGACAGTAAAGTTTTATTCCGTCTGGTGTCGGGATAGAATAACACCTCTCCATTTCTTCCGTGTAAGAGGCGACTAAGGAAATAAGTTTAGGTATGCTTTAGGCGACAGGCTAGCAACCTGTCACTATTCGAACTCTTCCATCTTTGCAAACCTAAAACTATGCTAAAAGTGGGTGCAAAACGTGATATAGTCAAAATCATGGTTTTGTGTATGTCACGTTTCGTGTGCTCTGCTTACCCCGTTTGGGAACAGCAGTAAAATCTGGTATTAAAACAATTATATGTTAGGCAAATTATTAATTCAAAACAGTTATTCCTGACATCTCAGGACATCAAACATTTATTTATAATCTCACCGCAGTTTTACCTGTTAATCTCAGAGTAACTTCACCTTGCTTGACTTCATTTCTGATTCGAACTATTGAGGCGGCAACTAAGTTGCCTCCGACCTGCCCAATCCATTCGGAGCTAGTGCGTTATTAGCTAAGCTATTTAAACTTGGGACTCGATCTGAATAGCTATAGGAAAGTTGGACGGCTAGATAGGAAGCTAGATAGGAGCTAGAACGTTGCATGTAACCTAGAATATAATATGACGTATTCAGCCCTGGAAGATTTTGGGAACATTATTGTAGAATAGTTTTATAACCGCTGTTTGTATGCCGGAAGATTAAAACGAGATTTTTTTTTAAAGTGGCGCGTGTTTATGGGCCGTTCTCCTGCCGTACGATTTTTCGTGTTCTCAAGTTCAAGTGCCTGTGAAATCCAAATTTTAAGAGATAACCTTATAAAAAAATTATCTTACATAATTCACACTTTATTCTGCTCAAAATAAGTCTAACAATAGTATATTCTTATTATTAAATGCGCGAAACAAAAATCTAAAGTCAGTGGAGTCCACATTTTCGCCTTGTCCCACCTCCAGAATTTGTTAGTTGATGACATATACTTCGAAAACTAAACGCAGAAACTATAGGTTTTTGTTGTTCACAGCAAGCCAATTATATGATAAATTAAATCATATTGCCTAAATAATAATTATTGCATTAGTTTATTTTTAAAACCATTTTTAAAAAGTGTCCCGAGTTTTGCATCTTAACCAAATTCGGCCATAAAACGCGTCGTACTGCTCAAACGCACACTCCGAGAGACATCCACGATCCGTTCCTAGAAAGAGTCTGTTACGCCGCAACGGCCAAACAGTGCGAACCTGTGACTTATTGTGTCGCTGCCGAATCACGAAGGAAAGAAAACAACACGATTTTTTTGTCACAGTTGAAAGTGATTACCATATTATTTTTTTCTCGCATGTTTTGTCGATATATTTAACTCAGATTATTTTGACATATTACGCAGTGGTATAACTACTTACACAAAAAATATTGAGTTGTTATTAATAACCGTTTTGAAGTAATTAATTAAAAACTAAATTGCTCACGTGATTACCGCGGCGGTGATTACCGTAATTTGAGTGATCTCCGCGGTTTTATAGAAGTGATAATCACTATATTAATTATTTATTGAGTTATTACTGTAAAACATAGTTTTAAATAATGCTTCTCTTGATTATGAATATTACTCTGTGCAACACAAAAAAAAAATACCTACCTAATTAAAAAATAATAATTTCACCTTACTTTTTTTTATCAATGGTTATCATTAATTAAAATTATTATACTATTACTTAAGATGTTTATAGTTCAAGGCTATAAATGTATAGCATAAAAAGTCTTGTGATATCTATCAATAAACGTGATTTCATGGCAATATTGTTTGCTTGAGTGATTACCGTGTTATATGAAAAAAGAAAATTTAATTATCTCGATAACTATAAGGTTTAAAGTGATGCCTCTTTTTGCAAAACGTTTGAGATGTGAAGCATTATTCGATTTATTCATAAAAACACACATTAACATATAATGAAATTTTGCTACGGAGTGTCACGCAAAACTGCCTTGCTCGTGGAATGACCCTTATCTTTCTAAAAATACACAGCCGTTTTTGTTTGCAACGTAAGTTTAGTTTGCTATATTTTATAACATAAAATAAAAGTAAAATCTGGCGTACATTTTACTCCGCTGACAGTGAGATAACACTGATACACTCATGTCTTTATATCTAAATTAATAATAGCGAAAAAAGATGTGGCGCGTTAGGTCTAACCGCTGCCGCAGTGCCGCGTTGCTTCTAATGATGCGTCACTTATTGGCCCGTAACATATCGAACAAATCTAAATATACTTTTACAGACGTGACTAAATCCGTTAATTATTCCGCTAGATCCATATCAAACTCGATTAGAACTGGGAGTATTTATTTTCGATTTTCCAAAACCTCGAAATCGAACCTTACAAAACTACCCTGAAACGTGATATCACGTCCGATTGCACTGTTGTCTACAATTTATTGGCCTATTACTAGCATACACGACCCAACCCATTACCCCATTAGCTTTTACATGCTAATCTGTTATTGATAGAGGGCAGCTTGTGTTAATTACACCCTTAATATAATAACTCACACGTGACTTATGGCTAGTTACGTTTGCGAATGACGTAAGTTATGTGACTACTTTATATGGAGCAAATGGCTGCGAAAACGGCCGAAGGTTTTGTAAGGAATTTGTGATAGATTCTTTAACAACTGCTAAAACTTACGTTCCAGCAATTGACAGCAGACTTCTCAAAGTAAAAAAAAAAAACAATAATGATATTGCTTTGAACTATTTAATGTCAGGCACTGGACTGCTTACTTAACATAACATGATTAAGTTTTGCACTAAAATAGACATAAGTCGATTTATTTTCTTTTTCGGAGATAATATTTATCTCTGCCTACCCCGCAGGGAATAAAGCGTGACGGTTATGTATGTATGTATGTAATATTTATCTAACATAATTTTGTGCAGGGGTAAGAATTTGGCTATTGAGTTACAATTAAAATCGTAATAAAATGCATAGGTAGTTTAGTTTTCAAAAGAACACCAAAGTTTCAATGCCTTGTTAATATAATGTAAGTAACTAAATTGTTTATACCTATTTAATAAAATGAAATTATCGCTTAATTCCGTAATGAAAGCTCATAACCCCGCTTAGCTACCAACAACATTTTTCACCAGTATCGCAGCCGCAGCAATAACATAATTTGTTCCATCCAAGCTATTTAAAATTCAAAATGGTGGACAAGGAAATATGACGTTCTACATTTCGAATTCCATGTAACATACCCTCACAAAACATGACCCGGAAAAATTCTGAATAAAACACAAAGTATAAATTACATACCATTGTTGGCTCGTTTTAATTATTCAGCGTGTGTACGGGACGGGTTTTATTAATAATTCCGGACTTGATCAAAAAGTGTGAATTTCAACATCAACTTTTAATCTATGTCATTATGCAGTCAAGATTCATCTAACTTCCACCTTTTAAAACTTATCTAGTTTACTAGTTCCAGCCGCTCCCACGCGGGGTGAATAATAGACGAGGCCCAATGGAAGACAGTTTCCTTGAGAATATTTGATAATACTTAGCGCCTATATACTTAATTTTAATTACAAACATACGTGCAAATATGTATTCCCAAATAGGATTGTTAGACATACGAGACGTTCAGTCAAAACTATGATTCTTTTTGGTTTCGTAATCACTTCTAGCATAATTTTGGTTTAAACTTACATTGAAGAAGTAGGTATAATAGTGACAGGAAGCAAAACTAAACTTATTGTCTTAGTCGCCCTTTACGACATTTATTCTAAGCCAGGCACCACATGAAAATTACAACGTTTATATGTATGAACTTTTTTATTCCGTCCCAATAGTTGTCAACCTTGTGGCGAGCGATTGCGATCGTTTTTGACTGATGGGTTGTGAGGAATTTTACAAATACCCACATACTACAAGGCAGACTTTATTAACAAAACAGGCATAATCTATTTCTTTGTATGCATACGGCACAAATAGCACCAAAAAGATTTTTCTCTAAAACTTAGGGTAAAGGAGTATTTCAATTTTATCGCAACTATACATTTAACTGAACGCGTTTTATGTCAATTAAAATTCGCTATCAAATGAAGATCAAAAGCTGTCCGATCGGGAAACGATATTTACTCAAAGATCCGGTTTACTTGCCTTTGATTAACGCAAATTGCCCGCTCAATCATGAATTGCACATAATTAAAGATAAAATGTTATGACTAATTTGAGACGTTTAGAAGATTACATTACGTTACATTACATTTAAAATTTTATTTAAATTTAATCAATAACATCTCAAACACGATTTTGAATATCTAATTTGTTTTCTAAATCTTAACGAAGCAACAAGAAACTATTGAAACAAGGATATTCTTGTGAGTGCCGCTCGATTCTATTCTAGCATACTTCTCTCAATATAACATGCAACGTGGACTAATTATAAATGAACATATATTACAAAGTCAATTTTTTTATGAAAGTATGTATGGAAAAGAGGGTATTGGGAGTCAGCGGGCAATGGGAGTCACCCACACCACCACGAAACACTAAATGAGACCGACGCGTAAACAGCGTCCTCAGCCCCCGCTACGGCCCCCCGCGCAGCCCCGAATGGCTCGCGCCAGTCGGCCCACGCGCCTCTGAGAAACGAACGTTTTTTGTTTTTGCGCTCCGCTGATGTAATTTTACGTAAACGCAAATTAGTAGGTAACTGCCTAAAATCTTGCAGTATGACATTTACATTTACTTAGTTAGACGTTTCAAGTTGTCATGTGCAGTTCAGATTAAAACAGTGTATTAAAGTTTTTATTTATTTTAATTTTTTAATCATTAGTGCAGTTGTGAGAAATGAGAGTCAGATGACTCCCATTACCCGCAAGTGGCTACCATTAGGTACTTACAACTGGTAAAACAACGAGATGTGGTACAGGTGTACCTCGTGTGGACAATGTGCTCACGCGGAGTGCACAGGGTGGGAGTCAGCTATGCGATGTATGCTAGATTTTATTTGACTCCGATTGCCCGCAAGGGTGATCACCATTACCCCGATGTCAGTGTAATGAGAGTCAAATCTGATTTTTTTTTTAACTTTTATAATTTCCAAAGTTGATTGCCAAAGTGACTGAAATTGATCTCTAATGATAGTTTAATAACTAAATTATGTTTACAGGCGGTTGCAATAAATACTTTCTTTTTAATTGAAATTTTATTTGAGTTCTTGCTTAAGTGACCCCCATTACCCTCTTTTACCCTAATTTCAACCTCAATAGCACGCAGCAGCAGCAGACATCCGTGTACTTCTACAACTTTCAATGTTCATGACATCACGCGTTTCCTTAGAGCTATGAAAAACTAGTTTTATAAATATGCTTAGAGACCTATTTGTCATAAAAACATTGCTAAAACTCAATTCTATAAAGCCGTTTTTCACTGTTTGTTGTACAAAAGTTTATTTTGCCTGGAGTCTAGTGTCCTCGTGTGTCCTTTCTTTACGCATGAATAATTCCCAGCTCGGTCTGATTTACTTAAACGAGGTGGCAGTTAATGAGGAAACCCTGTTGGTCACTTCCACGAACAGTTCGTACAGATTTATAAACGAATTCATTTTGGCGACGCGAAATTGTAAAGCTTGATTACCTGCCGCATTAAGTAAAGAAGACAGATATAAATGAAACAAATAGGTACATACCGTCACGCCTCTTTCCCACATGGGAAGGCAGAGAAAACTTTTTCCACTTGCTATGATCCTGACATATCTCTTTTGCTTAATCCACATTCGTCATCTCTTTATACATGCTCGTCGATTTCGGGTACTTGTGACCGGACCTGTTTCTAAAACGCCCTTGATTTGGTCACGGAACGTCCGTCTAGGTCTTTAATTTACACTTCCATAAATGAAAGATACTTCCATAAATAAATAACAGGTACCAGTAAGTAGTATTACTGGTAGGTACCTGTTATTCAAAATCTTTGAAACCAAAAAAAGGTTATTTATAGATGAACATCGTCAACCTTCAAGCGATTTGAAGTTCTAAAAATAAACTAGTCGCTTGGATTTTAGTATCGTGGAAGATCCGCTTCAATGGTCACTCTTCTCCCTTCTGCTTGCAAGCGGTGGTGGAAGTGTATCACAACCCTAGCTTAACGTGAAGGAAGGTTTCCACTGACAGCGGAAATGGGCTAAGCGAAGCTAATTGGAGTTAAACTTGGAGTCTTGGAGTCGGTCGACTTTTTAGAGCTTTACTTTTCTTTATTTTTAGTTCAGATCCTTTGAACTTAGTTCTATCGTCAGTGTCCGAGTTCAAGTGGCTTGTAGGAGACTTTTAAAGTTGACGGGGTATAAATACCAGATCGTACCAGGACTTGGGGCAGGCTTTTTACTGTTTACTGACTTTTATAAAAATATCCTCCACATTTTTCTATCCACGGCTGTTTCCATGAGGGATAGGCAGAGTATACAAAACGTTTTACAGTCAAAACCATGACTACTTCACGCTTCGCAGCCACTTCTAGCATAATTTTAGGTTTAAAACAGATGAAAGAGGTATCATAGTGATAGGTTGCTAGCTTTTTCCCTAAAGCATACCTAACCTACTTATCCTATCGCTTCTTACGACATACACGGAAGAAATAAACGGTGATCCGACACCACACAGAAACAAACTACAGCAAATAATTATGAAGTCTTTAAAGGAAAACAAAGCAAGTTTATGACTCTTGACAATTACACCAAGAAGTGTCAAATCGACTCATCTACCTACTTTTTAACTCGTCGCAAACACAAAGCTTAGAGAATGCTGCAGACCTTTTCATTGACTTCCCAATCAAATACGCAGAGGCTCTCCAACCAGCCGACCACCAAACTATCAAGATTCTGACGGCTAGAATAAATTAAAGACGGACATCGCACAATGCTTTCCCTCTGCCATCTCGACCACGCCCCAAGTCGGCTGACCACAGCACTTAACGAATTAAGCATGTCACAATCTAATGGGTAATGCAGACAAGGGTACGGGCATTAGGGCAAATTAGCCATGCCGATTCTGGCCAAGACACCGTAATGCGGAGTATTTGAAATAATAAGCATTTACTTGATTAAGTAATGGAATTAAGAGTATAACCTGAATGGAGTGTGCCGCGGAACACAGAAGGTTGAAGAGGTGTTTTTGTACTTTTTATGGGCCTCAATTTTTTTTTCTGGAAGCTACAGTTGTGAAGAATGGCGACGGATTGTTAAGCTTGCTACCACTCTGCCAAGAGTGTGACGACGAAGAAGAGAAATTGGAGATTGACACCAGTGGAACTACATTTTTACCCGCCTTGCTTATTGCTTGGCATGTAACTATACAATGGTTTGTTCTGAAAATGACGTTTACATTTAAGTAGGACTTCAAACGACTATTTTACCACATGGTATACGCTATTATTTATGTTAGTTATAAAATACAAATGTAATTTGGTAGATGAACCCATTGAACTGCTTATTACGAATGTTTAACTGAAATAATTATTAGCATCAAAACCGAAACAGTTTTAATTTAACTATTCGCAATTACGGTTACACGCATAGTTTCAATGGATACGCAGTAATTTTTTTATAGTTTTAGCGTTTTATAACGTTGCTAAAAAATACGTCATTTACAATAAGTATTATTAACCCTTTAAGTAACTTTCGCGTTATTTATCATATCATATAAGGAAGTCACAAGATCAAATTGTCACATGATCAACACAAACCCGCTCTAACCAAGTGTGAAAGAAAGAGACGACATGCTTTTTACGTTTAAACCGGAGATAAACACTAGCTCGCCAATGACCAGATTGTGTAGACACAATCTTCATTTGTTTTAGTAGTGTTGTAGACACAGACTTATATCGAAATAGATGACTCAAGTGTATATACTTTGCGTGCTTAAAGGGAGCCAAAAGGGAGAGCAATGCCCTGCCTTTGACGTGATTTTATTTAGTTTTGTACCACTTAGATTAGGTTTAACTGCCTAGAGACAGGACAGCTTGAATAACGCAGCATCACCTTGAATCAGTTACACTCGTACTGTCAATTCCCATCATAGTACAGGAATTATACACATTTTGAAATGCAAATGAACCGAGAAAGCTGAATTTTTGATATGACGTAGAGAATGCCCATAAAAGCTTAACTTGAAATTGTCGACCAAGATTTCCTATGTGGGTTTTCCGCCATCTTGAAAAAAAGGTTAAGATTGGTTTTTTGACAATAACTCGGCTATCCGACGAGATACGATAATTCCGTCCAGGAGTTTTTTGTGGCTCTTTTTATGCTCTATAATTTATGCGTAAACACATTTTGCGTAACATGCATCGTTATCGACATATCGACCGAAAACCATATTAGGATAATGAACTTTGTTTTTTTTGGCTACTTCCTATTTTTTGGTGACAAATATTTTCAAATTCGCTAAGATAAAACTTTTCTATCATATTCAGACTTACAATTTGGTTTTTTATTTAATTTTTTGACAAAAATTGCGATCTCTCGCGGTCCACGAAGTGAGATTTGAATTTTTCTGTCCAGCGCGTCCAGTCGGCAAGCTGACGGCGCGCAGTGGCAGCGCTTTGACCTGATTCGTCGTCATGGAGTGCAGTAATTTTACACATTATGAAAAAAAAATAACCCAGAAAGCTAAATTTTTGGTATGATGTAGGGGATACCCAGAAACGCTTAACTTGAAATTGTCGACCAAGATTTCCAATGTGGATTTTCCGCCATCTTGAAAAAAAGATTAAGATTGGTTTTTTGACATTAACTCGGCTATCCGACGAGATACGATAATTCTGTCAAGCAGTTTTTTGTAGCTTTTTTATGCTCTATAACGTATGTCTAAATATATTTTGCGTAACATGCATCGTTATCGAGATATTGGCCAAAAACTATTTTCGTCTTTTTCTATCGATATCTCAATAACAATGCATGTAAAGCAAAAATGGTTTATGCATAAGTTATAGAGCATAAAAAGAGCCACAAAAAACTCCTTGACAGAATTATTGTATCTCGTCGGATAGCCGAGTTATTGTCAAAAAACCAATCTTAACCTTTTTTTCAAGATGGCGGAAAACCCACATAGGAAATCTTGGTCGACAATTTCAAGTTAAGCTTTTATGGGCATTCTCTACGTCGTATCAAAAATTCAGCTTTCTCGGTTCATTTGCATTTCTTTGCCGTTAATTCCTACGTAATGACCGGGTTATCACTAAAGCGCTCATGTGACGTTACAGTAGGTAAAAAAGTGGCACGCTTGGTTTTCATACAGATGCAGGAACTCGCGGTATCTATTACGATATAAGTCTGTGGTTGTAGACAAATAAATATAAATATATCACTAGACAATTTTTACACCAATCACCTAGTCCCAAAGTAGGCAATTTAATGCCTGTGTTATGGGTACTAGACAACGGATAAACTTACTTATATACAGATAAACATCCAAGACTCGAAAGCAAACATTCATATTCATCATACAAACATCTGCCCCGACTGGGGATCGAACCCGGGACCTTAAGCTTCACAGTCAGGTTCTCTAACCGCTGGGCTATCCGGCCGTCGTATCGTTAAATACATCACTAAAACAAATGAAAATCAAATATCCCAGCGGCCTCAGCATTCGTCTAAAACCGACAATCTAACGATCCCGCAATCTAACGTCCACAAGGACGTGACTCAACCTTTCTAAGATACGGCTGACGTAATTAAATTAGCCATTCCCGGGAACTGTCAAGACATTCGGATGCGCAAAGCCAAACCCGGCCCGGACAGACATGACGGGTGCATTATAGGCTTTATCTGTCCAAACTGTGCTAAATTGCGTACTTGGAAACATAATTGCCTAGTGTAAGTGTGTTTGTAAATTAAGGAGGCATTTTGAAGTTATTTGCTTGATTAAAATTCTATTTTTGAGCAAGGTTGGTCCAAAGCGTGTTAAAAGTTATGTCCACGTTTGTTGAATTATATTTGCATTTATAGCTTTAAATTGACGTTCTAAAACTAAATTTACTCTGCAGAAAAACAATGCAGAAAACTGCTTTCTTAAACTTTTCAAAAACAACGGAATCGGACTTCAAAAGAATTTACACATTGTGAAATCTCTTGTTTCTCCACTTTTCATTGATGAAATAAAAACAATCTTAGAAGCACCACTCACTGGTTCATAGATGTAACTCTTTATAAAATGGCAATAATTAGGGTCTACTAAATAAATCGTTTTCCAACAGACTAAGAAATAAGATACCTAACCAAATACACCCATTTCATTTCATCAGTAACATATCTAAATACCATTTCACGGACGAAGAAACTCACCCATATTATTACAGCGATACTCATGTTACGGATAATAAACCTTCCTCCGATCCAGGAACGTTTTACGCAAAATCCAAAATAAATGTTTTCTTCTAGCCCCGCTGGCGTCATCAGTTCATAAATCACACAAAAACATATCCGAAGTGAGGCAGATTAAGTGATTCGTAGAAAAGTTCTCGTTGCTCCGAACAGGGAAATCCATTAAAGGGAACCCATCAAAAGGAGACGATCCCCTAATCGGTTTATACATTTGCTCGAAACAGAAAATCGTGAATACATAAACAATGTTTGCGTCGGAGTGGACTTTGGCCGAGGAAAATTATGGACTCCAAGTTTTGTAAAAATCTTTAGAGCGATTTTTAATCATTTACAACCTACAACACGGGGAAATAGTGTGAAATGGACAAGAATGGTTACTATCGAGTGCTTTACTAGTAACTTCATTGACAGAAAATACACATCAAGTTTAAGTAAATTTTCGATAACGCAAACAGAAAATTAAAATCTAGATTTAATAACACCACAGACAAAGCAGAAAACGTTTGTTAAATATTGGTTGCGGCTCCATTAAGCGAGCATAAGCTTGTTTTTATGTAATAGCAACATTGAAAATAATCAAATCGCTTATATCAACAATAGCGAGGTAAAGGCAAAATTGCTCCGCTAATAGCATTCACATATTTTGGAACCGTAAAAATGAGAAGTAATGCAATAAAAAAGAGTAAAAAAACAACAATATGTGCTTTGGGGAATTCGATTCAATTCAATACAGAGGCAATTTCGATTTCAACCGCCAACTCGTTACAACTTCGCACATTAAAAGCGAGTTAGAGTTCCGTCGGAAATAGCTTGCAAATAAAAATTGGAGTTTTTTACACCGTTGCTAGACGCGAAAGTTAATGTGACAGTTGGAACTTGTTACATATGGGACGTTGGTCCGATTCATACTCGTACATTAACGTTAATTTGTCAGCTTTACATTACATGGGGAAACCAGCCAGTATTAACAGCAGTAGCAGCAAAAACAAAAATATACATACATACATACATATTCTCACGCCTGTATTCCCAAGAGGGGTAGGCAGAGCACACGAATTCAAAAATTCAGTGCCACGTCTAGCAATTTCAGGATATCCAGATGGTTACAAAAATATTTACTGCGAAAATATAAAAAGGTACTCAAAGGATGAACCGACGCAGTAACAAGGGAAAATAACAAGCTAAACCGGCATCATACACAATCCGACTTTACAAAATAATCGGCTAATCCGATTTTGGAGATGAAATCGAAATGTCAACTTACTCGATTGTGTAAGATTAGGCTGGATAACATCGATTTGTAAACAGAAAAGTATTTTGTCTTCTGAATACTTTCGAGTATTATTTTCTTTCATGCAGAATATTTAACGCTATAACAGCTAAACTCTCGATAGGAAAGCCGGGACAATTATAATGTAATTACAAATTTCAGGTAGGTACAGTCAAATATTGTTTTGTTATCATTAGAACTAACGCAGAGGTGGCAACAATAATTTCCTCGTACTTAGATCCAGAAGTTATTTATGAAATGTAAGTGTTCAGCGTGAAATATAATAATAGTGTTAGAAAAACTGAACTGTCCAAACCAACCATTGATCAAAGCGTTTCAAACGAACCGTTACGTGGATCCAACTCGGCCAAGTTTCGCGACAAAGCCAAGCAAACATCAGAACCAAAGTTAATCGCACAGCAGATTAACAATAACAAACTAATATCAAAACAGAGACGAATCAATAACATACAGTTGGCACAGCGGCGGATTACGTTTGTACTGGCGAAGTTACCTCCCGAGGGTAATCACAATATGGTAAACTAGTTTCAGGGCGCTCAGACCCCTTCACATAGTTTACAGGTCAATTTTCTTGTTCGGAAGTAATTTTGAAATGGGTCAACAATTGGCTTGGATCAAACAATCCTTGTCATTTTTTGTGGAGGCTATTAGATTGACTGACGGTTCGGCCTTTTCAGTTGGATCAAGTCGAAGTGCCTAAGTAAATATTTAATCTCAGAAGGCACAAACTTGTACCTTTATCACTTTGAATGTTTTTGTCTGGTTTTCTAGTTTCTTTTACATTCGATATTACAAGAACTGTGATGTTTACTAGTACATTCATTGGTATACATCCGTTTACCGCTACTATACGCATTAAAAATACATGTATTTATAATCTGTAAAATCGGTTGTTTAGCGGAGGGGCGTATTTGTCGTTTTTATAGGTAACTAGAATAACACAGGACCGTTTTACTCGTTGACCCTGATGCTCCCTCGTTTCTACGGCGCCGTAACACAAAGCTAAGCAGTTTCCAGCAGATTACACATTCATAAATCCCCTCACAGCCCACCATAAAACAAACACTTTTACTGCATCCTCTAACCTCCAACCCGCTTCCTTTAAACGAAGAAAACAATTTCAGACCGTAAATTTCACTTTAAAACTGTGTTCCAAACTTCTAATATCGAAATGCACTTTATCTATGAGAGCCTTTCACGCTCGAGGCGAGAGGGTGTACATCAAAGATGTCTTCGCGTTTATGCTGAACTCGGCTGTGTGCTGTGGGAACACACGTCGCGGCACGTCGTTCGAATTGACGCTTTAAATTGAGAAGGGAACGGCATAGTTAGTGCGCGGTAGAACTGCGAGTTGTTGCGTTCCATCTTTTTAATTTGGCTTCCGAAGGGAGGCGGCCGGCGCGCAGCGCTCAGACTCGGCGCGATGCGTAAGCATAATAAAGCCAATAAACTTTATACCCTTTATCTTAAACGCTATTCAGCACACGCTTGACGTTCGACTCAAGGTTTACGAGTCAAATTCCAAGTAATTTGTTTTGCATTTAGACGCGTTTGTGTTAATTACGCTGTTTGAGATAATGATGGAACTTCAGGTTGTACGTTATGCTGTCGTTATTATAAGGCTGTTATTATAATCGCGGTCGGAAACTTCTGTCCGATGAACGTTAAATTGTCTACGACTCATTATACTTTTGCTGTTGTCAATGTTATCTGTTTCAATCTTTTGGTTGGTAAAGAAAATGTTTACAGCGTTTAAATAAGTCTTACCTAGAAAAGAGATCTTTAAGCGTAGGTTGACTCTTCGAATTTCGTTTGAAATTTGATAATGTCCGTACATACCTGAAACAATAAAAAGATTGTAGAATTATTACAAACACCTCAACAACTCTTTCTAACTATATCGGTCATGAGCTATTTAATATAAAATTAAAATGCAATTCCCGTGACTAGAAGGCTTGTGTGAGAAAATTTAATTGAATGTTCAAGGCGTTTAGTGGGATAGCGCTAAGTCTCGGAGGTGGAATATTAACCTAAATAGCTGCAAGTGGCTTGTGTGATGCATGATAATTGGTAAAGGCACGCTTGCACTGCCTGCTTAGTAATAAGTAAAGCTGTCGCTAGAGTATTTCACAGTATTAAAGGCTTTGAATTATTCAACGATGCTTAAGTGTTGCCAGTTAGGTATATCTATAATTTTATTTTTAAGTTGTTAGGAAAACATTTCTTACATTTTTTTTAATTCTATGCGGCTAGTACTACATTTAAAATTCGGTTCTGGGCGAAATTTCGAAACTATTGAAAGGAAAGTTTAAGTAAATAAGTATTTTACCGCCCGCAAACAGTTTATCGAACCTAATGTGGTGTGTTTATTGCGTCAACATGCTGCAAGTTTTATGACCTGGAAATGGCACGCCAATGACCCGTAATGTTCGTTGCTGCATAAGAAAACAGCTGAAACATTCAGTACTAAATTCCATAAAACAATGTAGTTTGCATGTACTAAAAATATCAATCCTAATGATCCCTTCCAAGTTATTCTATATCTACTTACTTCTTAAAATACTGAGAATAGACCCTTATATTTATTCCATTTTTCTATCTGTTTAATTAACGTGGTACTTATCTTAATTTTGTTTAGTTCTTGTTTATTTCAATAAGTGTTTTAATAATTAATCTGTAGCTCAGTAATTTCACATAAGGAAAAGTTAGTCATGGAAATTTTTCATAAAAATATTCTTGGTATTTATGGTATGACTGCCAAAAACACTTAAAAATAAGACAAAATGTATTCATGGTGCAGAGATATTATTATTTCAAGGTGATTTCAAGTGTCAGTATTGCTCAACAGTTTTAATATTATTGTTATTTTTTATCAATGATCTAAAAGGCAATGGCCAAAAGCCCTTACAGCTTTAATTACTGTTTGACAGTTACTTTGGTATTCATCGTTGCCACAGTCGCCTCAACACAAAGCAACTCCGTGTTCAGCAAAAAGGTGAGGTCACTATTTCAGAGGAGTTAACCTAGTCTTCTGTTCTATTCCCAGAAGTCCTGCATTCTACCCAGAAGAATGCATATCGTAGAGCAGAGTGCCTGTGAATTAAGTTTAACACCGTGGGGTGTTTGATACGTGACTATTGCGGTATTGCACGCAAATGCTTAGTTAAAGCAACGATCATTAAAATAATGTAGGGGCTTTGTTGACTTTTCTACGTTGCAGTTTTGAGGGGTGTCGCTGAAATGAGATGAAGAGATAGGCGTTTTTAGGAAGGTGCATGAGGGCGGTAATCGCTATCAGGCGTGCGTTTCTCAATTCTATGAATTAAAGTTAATTACAACTCCATACAAAATTTTCACAGAATCGTCGTTCAAGTTCAGTTCGTCGTTCAGTTTTTTTTTCACAACTTGTGTTTCATCATGAAAAATACGTAAAACTTATGACCTAAACCGAGTTTAGCTCGACATTTTTCGAGCTAATCCATAGGCCTCTAGGAGCGACAGCTGCCGCCAAATGCGCACTATGAACTAGCCCAAAACATGTCGAGCTACACTATTATTTAAGACGTGAGTTATCCGTATTTTTCATTATGAGTAAGACTCACATTTTTTTCATGTTCAAAGTTGTGTTCCGTGTTTAGGTAGGTGTTTCTAGTTTCACGGTAAACTAACAGATTCACAACGAACTTGATAACCACGCCTTGCCGTTGAAACAATTCTGGTTTTTTTCTCTTTTTTCCTTTATTCTGTCTGTAGGAAACAATATGTCACATTATTAATGTTAGGTACAAGCACACTTTTTCCCTCGCTTTGTCACGGACTCCTAAAACCGAAGACGCGACAGTAACAGCCACCGATTAAATTTCGACCGTGATTCCAAATAATTTCGTTGATCGGCAGTTTTGTTTAAAAGGGTCTAGATGGAGACAGACAATGACTATCGATTATGCCTTAATGGGGTTAGCTGGATCAGCCGATTAGACAAATTATACACTGCAGCGCTGCCGTATTAAGTAACGCTTTGGCGAGGGGCTGTGAAGCTAGGTGGTTTTATATATCACTGTTATGAACTTGTGTCATTATTAGTGAACAACTACATGCATAAGTAAAACGATATACCGCACGAACGATATACGAAGTATACTGCAACTTATTTCCTTAGTCGCTTCTTACGACATCCATGGAAGAAATGGAGAGGTGTTATGCTGTGGGCTTAGACCATAATGAGAAAAAAATGATAGACCATTTATTTGGCTGATGGTATATAATATTCTTAATCTTTATCTTCCTTACCAATTTATTTGACAACTGACATCAGATGTTTCTGGTTAAAAAAATGTTTTTTTTACGTAAAAGATATCGTAATTTAGGTTTTTTTTTAAGTATCAATGGTCCTGCCATATACTAAATCAGTATAGAACATAACACATACAGACGAAGAATTTTCGTATTGCAATCAGCCTCAAAGGCATCATTAGACAAATACGCAGAAGCGAACAGCCTTCTCATTCCTATGATTAAATAAGGGTAAAGCGATATTATAAAGTCAGTTAAATTATAGTTAATCAAGCCTAACTATCGTTACGAACAGACACCGAGCCCCACTAGTTTATAGTTAATTTAATTTTCCACAATGGCTATCCCTGAATGCCGGGGTGAGTCCTGGCACAAAAACCCACTCGACTGGATCTCGTAATTGCACTAATTAACTCTCTGAGTCACGTAGAAATTAAGATGGCGAAGAAAATTTCAAGTGGAGCATTTCTAAACGAATGAACGTCTAACGACACGAAATAAACCGGCCAAGTGCGAGTCGGACTCGCGCACGTAGGGTTCCGTACCAAAAACTGCAAAAAATCAGAATTTTTGTATGGGAGCCTCCTTAAATACTAATTTTATTTCTATTTAATTATTTATTTTTTAAGTAGATATTTAATTAAACATTCTGTAAGCATTTCAAGTATTTAGCTGTTACAATTATTTAAATAGACCTAAAACAGCAAAAAAAATTGTTTTTTTGTATGGGAGCCCACCTTAAATATTTATTTTATTTTATTTTAATTATTTCTTTTTAAAGTAAATATTTAATTAAATATTCTGTGAGAATTTCAAGTATTTACCTGTTACAGTTATTTAAAGAGATCCAAAATAGCAAAAAAAATAACGTTTTTTTGTATGGGAACCCCCTCTTAAATACTAATTTTATTTTATTTTAATTATTTTCTTTTAAAGTAAATATTTAATTAAATATTCTGTGAGCATTTCAAGTATTTACCTGTAACAGTTATTTAAATAGATCTAAAATAGCAAAAAAAAAACACGTTTTCTGTATGGGAGCCCCCCTTAATTATTATAATTATTTTAATTTTAATATTTGTTGTTATAGCGGCAACAGAAATACATCATCTGTGAAAATTTCAACTCTCTAGCTCTCACGGTTCGTGAGATACAGCCTGGTGACAGACAGACGGACGGACAGACGGACGGACGGACGGACAGACAGCGAAGTCTCAGTAATAGGGTCCCGTTTTTACCCTTCGGGTACGGAACCCTAAAAACGGCGAGTGGAGCACTCGCGGGATGCCTTGTTTTATAATTGTGGAGTTAATTGTTGACAGAAGGGTTATTGGCTTTTAATCTGTTCAATCAAACACAGGTTGCTTTTACTGTTACACTTCTTTCATCTTTTTTTTTAATCTAAAGTTGGGCCAAAAGGGGTTACGATACGTGAAATCTTGGTGACGTCTTGGTTTGTGTATGTAAGGTTTGGCAGTGCAGGCGTGATGTCTATACATACATACATACATACATACAATCACGCCTGTATTCCCAAAGGAAGGCAGAGCACACAAAACGCTACATAGACAAAACGATGACTATTTCACGCTTTGTGGCCACTTCTAGCATAATATTTTTTTAGGTTTTGAGGTGGCAGGTACAATAGTGACAGGTTGCTAGCCTGTCGCCTAAAGTATACCTTAACCTATGTTATCTTACGGTAAATTTTTACCAATACAGTTTTTTAATTGATACTTATTCAAAATTGGAATCTTGTGACGCGCTCCAAAGTTTTGAACTGTGATATTTCCAATACTTAGGTACTTAATTGTCACAAGTAACTCGAATAACTAGTTTCCAATTAGGCATAGGCATCACAGAAACTTCTTAAAATTCATGTAACAACTTCGAGCACTTTACATTGGAATTAAAAAGTAATTTAACTAGAAATTTCGAATTAAAAGTTGGTTTAATTCTGAATGAGTTTGGCAAATTCAAGTAGGTAAGTTTAGTTACCTCTACATTAAGCAGGTAAGTGCATTTATAATCCAATTTAGACTTCAAGAACTCTTGTAGAGCTAAATTACTCCGAGCGGATAAACCTAAGGAAGACAATCAAAGTGCCGTCAAACTTCCTAGTTGTTTTTGGTTTAATGCTGTTGACTTTTATTACTAGAAACCGTATTGAATTGTTTGGTGATTCAAGTAGATATTTCATTTATTAAACTTCGGTTATGTCCCGATAGTAGTAAAAAAAAACAGGCCAAGTGCGAGTTGGACTCGCGCTCGAAAGGTTCGTACCTACTCGAAACGCTGCATAGACTTAACCATGAGTGTTTTATGTGGCATGATGATTCTTTTATTTCTATTTTTTTTTTGGATGATCAATTCATTAGGTATTTAGAAAAGTAGTTTATTCAAATGATAAACAAGTGATATATTTTATATTGGATACATTGGATAGTATTAAAACAAACAACGTTCCTGGTTTCCACTGAAATCGCAGTAATTCTAAAAGCTCTTTTTCATAAGCTACCCTAACCCAATACAAGGAAGACGCGTTTCCTTGCTTCGGAACTATTCTGGACATAAAAATGTTACAGCTATTAAAATAGTTTAGGAGAGTTAAATGATGGCATTGAAAACAATAACATGACCTTGATACTTGATATGAATCCCGTTGCGACTTGTAGTGAGCAGAATTAGTGATTAATCGCCCGGTGATCGACTTGGTCAGTTCCCCACGCTGCCACAGGACGCAGAGCCAGTTTGTCACTGCTCAAAGTGATGCCTTCAATTTTAACGCTTCTTAGACGAATAAAATAAATTGCAACGTGAAATGCAGCTAGTAGAGTAAAAAGTAACGAGATGAAATAATCACAAAATCTCGCAATATAGGCCACGCGATAACGCCCGACGTAGCCGCGTCACACCTCGCCTCACAGCACCTCGCCTTGTCACACGTTGTCTCGCCTCGCGTTTCTTAATCACGTTTAGTACCTAGCAAAGTTAATAAATATGCGCCTCATTTTGGCACTGAACACATTTCAATTCACGCCTCGTACAGTAATTTTTAGTATTCTCATCTAAGTAACATGCGCAAGGCGAGGTTAGATTGTTTTCCATGCATGTTTCTTTTCAGTCGTATCGTCTCGCCTCTAGTGGATAACCACCTTAAGACAAGACTAGACAAAATCAAGTTCCACGTTGACCGTGTCATTTCAATTTGACGGCCGGATAGCCCAGCGGTTAGAGAACCTGACTGTGAAGCTTAAGGTCCCGGGTTCGATCCCCGGTCGGGGCAGATGTTTGTATGATGAATACGAATGTTTGCTTTCGAGTCTTGGATGTTTATCTATATATAAGTAAGATTATCCGTTGTCTAGTACCCATAACACAGGCATTAAATTGCCTACTTTGGGACTAGGTGATTGGTGTAAAAAATTGTCCAGTGATATTTATTTATTTATTTATTTCAGTATACACGGCACTGCATGTAAGGACTGTCTCATTTTTTGCTACTCGCATTACCACATCATTGCATATTGACTGATTCACGCAATTTATGACTAAAACAAAACACGCGATAAACGCTCGCTCCAAATTTATCGACGCAAAACGTGTCTTTAAAACAGCACGCAAGTCATCTACTGTTACTTCAAGCAGCAATAAACTGCATGGCAAAGGATGAAGGCTGAAGTTCCGTCCCTGGCTCATTTCAATAGTTCCAGAATAGTTCCATTGCAATAACGGGAACTGTCAACCGCGTGCTCGATATCGAGTTTGGTGACACGTCGACAGTGATGGATCTGAAATTTGTTTCCGCTTCATACCAAGAATCACTGTCTTTTGTATAAGAAACTTGGGAATGTTTTGCACGTAGAAATTGGAGGCTGTATACTACTAAAGTTGTACATAAAGGCCATATGAATGTGTTTGTGTTCCTTACTATTTTACGTGCAAAATGAATTTGAGAATTTAAAAAATATAGATCATGGGCATATCGTAGTAACACGTAAGATATCCTTAGTCATGGATAGAAGTGTTAAAGTCAAAACAGTGTAGAGAAGAAATAATAAAAGTACAAAGAAATGGACCGCTAAACACGAGTACTTAGAACAAGTACCAATTTACACAAATTAGTTAAAAGATTATTTAAATTTAGCAACGATTTTAAAACCCTTTCCTCCCTTCCCTCCATTTTCAGTTGCTTCCAGATTTGGAACAACTCCTCTATTTAAAAACTTAGCCTGGCCGTCACCAGTTAAATGCAAAATGTAGGTAAAACGTAACACAAAGTTCACGCATGTATTCCCAAACGTTTATTGTCAAGGTAAGTTTTACTAGGCTAGCAACCTATCAACACTATACCTACCTCTTTTTCTTCCTTTAGACCTAAAATTGTGCAAAATTGTAGCTCTGCCACTTGAAAAAGTCATGGTTTTCTCTTTGTATCGTGTGCTCTGCTTAACTCGCTGCGCGATGTATCTATTATCTTCAATGTTTACTTCATAAGTACCTACAAAACCTGGAGTAATCCAATCTTCCATCATACTTTTCCTACAAGCACAGCGACGCCTCCTAGCTCGAATTAGGCTCTAGCTGCACGCACTGCAGTCACGTCACTCCTCGGAGTTGTCAGACACATGTTTAATATCAAATTACAAGCGCAGCTCGCTGCGGCAAATTATAATATGATAATGACGGCGAAATACTTGCATACGCCACGCGGATTATGCAGAAGCAAAGTGTAATTAATGTCAAAGTTTAGCCCTTCACTCGACAACCACCCTGGATGACAGATCAAATATTTTCCCGGACGGAACGATCAGCTTGATGAAGTAGTTGGTTTAAACGTAAATATTGGTTTTTACTTAAGAAATTAAGACGGTTTTGATAGATTGAAACGGATGTCTGCTGTTGGAGCCGGTGAATTTTCAGCGGGAAGATGAAATAAAAGAAACGCTTTCGGGGTTGAAAAATGACTAGTTTTAGCATCCAAACAAAATAAGACCAATAAAATGAGAGCTACAGCTAAGAGTCCATTCAAGTACATAGAATAACATTTTATCTTAGAATAAGTCTCTCTATACTCGCGAATAATTAAATTTCCAATACGAAAAACTAAGAGATTTGATTCTCGTTTACCCTTAGTAACATAAAAGACACAGTGGGTAACGCTGAATTAGTGGGATAATCGCAAAATAGAAATACTATGTGCCTTTGAATAATTCTAGAGATAATTTAGAAACTGATACGTCATTGTGATATTGCCGCCACACGTAGCGACGCCATGTTAAAACTCACACTTAACTGAAAACAGAAATAAACACGTTTATTCAGCTGCAAACAAAACTATACATTCTAATTCCATTTCACGCCAACAATGAAAACTCGCGTGCTAAAACTCGGCATTAAAAATAACGTCACATTCAAAACTAAAAGTGCATTAGTTCTTTCATGGCGCTCCGCCCTTTTAGCGTAGTCGTTTTACATTTTAAATTCAGAACTACCGGTTATAAATCCGTAATATTGTTTCCCTTTAGCCGTGGAACGTATGAGATTGGATAAAAAACCCGGAACACAGGTGACGGTACTTGAGTGACCTGAGACGGATTACTGTAGTAAGCCGCTCGCCCGCTTCAAAGAGCCACCGACTTACGGACCTTGCGGGCTTTTATAAATGCGCCGTACCCACAACCAGGGCTCAATGGGACGTACAAAAAACAGGAACCCTTGACCCCTGGCGCTTTAGTCTTTATATGGAAAAAGGTTAAGACCGCGTTGTGTGCGACTAATGAGTAACGTTAGTGATGTTTAATAATAAATAGTTAAGCGCTTTTGAGGTACCGCTTACATCAAAGGTATTACAATATTTCCGGGATTGCATTAAAATTGGTGGATTATTCGTCACATTGGCTTCTGAATGAAATAAACATTGCGGAATAGCTGACATGCTTAATATCACGCGTGCCTATGCCTACTACTAATTGCAAGAATTGCATTGTAATAAAACATAGTACTAAAATACTCGTAATCATTACAGTTGGAATTAGTTTGTACAGCATGATATCATTACATTTCAGCAATCCAGTCCGGTTTAGATACTATAGGTAGGAAAAAAATTTAAAACAAGGACCTGTATGTAGATGATTAACTCTTTCGAATAGTCATATTTTGAATTTAAGATACATATGTAGGTATTGACTACTTTAAAACGAAAATTACATAAAAAAAGTTCTTTTTTATCTATCGTAGCGACCTTTATAGGGCCGTCTATCTGTCGCAGGTGGATTGTATAATCCGCCGTTTTACATAACGCCTAGCCGTTTTGCAAAACAGCGCCGTTTTGTAAAACGGCGGCTCAACGTTCAACCGGATTGTAGTTGCGAAACGTTCTTCAAAAAGGCGGCCCACGTTTAGCCGCATTGTACTACTACTAAAATTGTAGGGTAACAATACATTATGCCTAGCCGTAATGAATAACGTTTAGCGCCGAATTCATTCCGGCGGTTTTTCGTTCAGCCGCATTCAATCCGACTAAACGTTGAGCCGCCGCTTTACAAAACGGCGCTGTTTTGCAAAACGGATAGGCGTTATGTAAAACGGCGGATTATACAATCCGCCTTCGACATATCCATCTGTTAGATGGACGTCCTACGCTGTACTTGCTGGTCTGACTCCAATCGAGCACTCTTGACCCCAACGGCCATTTGCTCTGCGTGCAATGTAGCCCGCCCATTGCCACTTCAACTTGCTAATCCTAAACTGTACAGTACAATAAGCCCGCATAACTTTGCTAAAATTCATATAAAAATGCAAGTATGAAAATTTAAACGACTAAAATAACAGCAAACTGAATTCTACAAACAACAACGCAGTAGCATCGCTCGTACCGCCAACCGCACGAAACGCGAGTTCTAAATTTGAAATAAGTTGTTTTCTTCTTTCAGTCATCACATGTTTTTATCTTATTCGAAATTCGAATGTAGGTAGGTAATTATAGTTTTGATATCGTTTGTTGCAAACATTAGGAAAGGCTATATTTGAAATGATATATTTTTTATATTTTAAATGGATATAGTGGAATCACAGACAGCTTTATGGTGGTAAAAAGTATGTTTTAAATCTTTCTTGTACAAAAAAATACAGGAAATAGTAGACGTATAATTCAAGAAAATCAAGAAACATTAAGTGCCGGCGCGCACTACGACTTTTTGTCGCGCGACACGATTTTAAAATAGCGCTGTCCATAGTGATTTTTTCATCATAGTGCGCGCGATGACATATAAAATAAACCCTTACGTTGCATTTCTGCGACAAAATTATCGCGCGACAAAAAGTCGTAGTGCGTTCTTAGCCTTAAAGGATCAAACGTACGTCCATCAAGAGCATAAGCAATTTGTTGTAACGACAGTTTCTAATGTCGTTTACAGCTAGCATACAAAAATTGCAGAGTTAATCTGCCTATTAGTTTCTGAACGCAATTAAATTGATGTAGATAAATCTTATTCAAATCAAAAAAAATAGAAACAAAGGCGTAGGTTTGGCGTAAAGCGGAGCAATAGCGCACCGGCAATGCAGGTCCGCGCCGGGGGAAATTCCTCTGATTGTACTCATTCCCTATTCTGCCCGGGATAGTAGGGTGCATTTCGAAACTTCACCTTTCCCTTTTTCCGTGCAGTATCTCCCTTTGATAGGTAGGGGTTGATTTTTTCATGCGGGTCAGTCGTCTGTAGGGAGTACCGACTCTCGCCTCTACCGGTATTGGCATCTTCTGCTTAAATCTAAATATATAAAAGGAGAAGCTGACTGACTGACTGACTGACTGACTGACTGACTGACTGACTGACATATCAACGCACAGCCTAAACGGCTAAACGTAGGCACTT
>BHDV01037708.1:232328-246588 GCA_005406045.1 Adoxophyes honmai | reverse complement strand
CACCAAAAAGACAAAAAATGTTGTGACAAGATTCAATGATGCGATAAATGTGTTTTATTTCTATCTAATTCTTTAAATCCTATTAGTGTTAAATGGAAATCATATAAAGATTAGGGAAAAATGCCATTTTTGTACAATAATAAAAGAGAAGTATTTTTTTAAAGCCAAATTCTATTAACAGATGGAACCCGGACAGTCCACCGGAGTGGACTTTCAGATACATTTGTGGTGATAAACAAAACAAATATTACATTTATGGAAAATACGATATAGTATAGTCTAGTACGTTTCCTGTACTTTATAGTTATGATGTAAATTAAATGCAATTATTAAAAATGTCTTATATATTACAAATGGACATGTTTTTTTAGGGTTATGACAATGACCCAATGAAGTTAGCAGAGCACAAGAAGCGTGATATTTTATAAAGACAAAATCCTGAGTATTTCACAGTTCTCAGCCACTTTCTAGCATAATTTATGCTCAAACAGATGACAGAGGTAAAATAGTGATAGGTTCCTAGCACTCGATTTAACTGTACTCGATACTCGATTTAAGTCACCAGTTACGCGTATTTTTCGTTACGATTGATTATCACAGTAATTTCACGTCCCAGTTTGGGATGTACACGACTTAACACTGCTTAGTAACTTGATAAAATAGATTCAATAGTGCTCTCATACCGTGCCAAGATGTAATAAACGCATGAAAAGTGGTACCGAGCCAGGCTATTTGTTCTACACCGCTCTGCCTCATCCCTATTCTCTTAGTCTTAGATGAACCTTATACTGTTAGGGCAAAGACTATTTTCACATCACAAACCCTGTCATTGTAATGTAACAGAGTGTATTAGGATGATATTAATGATCCTTGTATTGGGAATCGTTTGTTTTCGTGTAGTCTGGTAGAGAGCGCAGTTCATATTTCAATTTCGCTAGGTGATCAGTCGTCTATAGTTTAATGGAAAGTGGATAAAATATTGTTTGATGGAAGTGTTGATGATATTCAAAGTGGAGGTAATGTTAACAATGAACATACACACTTACATTGCGCCTGTGTTTCCAAATGGGGTAGACAGGGCACACAAAACGCTATGTAGAAAAAACATTGGCTATTTACATTTTTAGTATACTTATTAGGTTCCAATTTAGACAAAATAGGTATATTTAAAAGTGTCGAGTTGCTAGTCACTCATTATTAGGTCACATTTTATGTTTAATGAAAAAAGATACACCATGGGGGATAAAAGGAACACCATGAAAATAATTTGTGCTTTTAAGTGATAGTCAACAAACCAAATTTTTTAAACGCATAACCGATATTTCTGTACCTATCTAAGAGTGGATTTTACAGAATGCTAAGTGCAGTATAAATTTATTTTCATGTAACTAAAGAAAAGTCTTTTATTAGCTTTATCTTTTCGTGGCATATAATACTTTTCAAAATACTGCATACATAGGTACATACATAACCGTCACGCCTTATTCCCTGCGGGGTAGGCAGAGACAACAGAGCGCCATTCGCTTCTATTCTGACATACTTCTCTCGCTTCACTCACATTCATAACTCTCGTCATACACGCTCGACGGTTTCGGGTACTCCTAATTTGGCCTCCCTTTAGTACATCGTCGATCTGGTCGATATACGTTCTTCGGGGGCGCCCTCGACCGACTTGCCCAAACACACTTCCCTTGTAAATTTGCTTACATATCCTTGCTTCATCCATTCTCTCCACATGCCCAAACCAACGCAGCATACCCTTCTCTATCCGTGTTATAATACTCTCTTTCAGACCACACTTCGCTCTAATCACGCTATTACGCACCCTATCAGTAAGTTTGATACCACTCATGCTTCGCAAAGAACGCATCTCAACCGCATTTACTCTACTTTCATGTCTCTTCTGCCACACCCAACTCTCGCTGCCATACATCAAAGTAGGCACAAGCACACCGTTGTGAATAGCCAGACGAGCATTCTTAGAAATTTCCTGACGGCTCACAACTGAGTGAAGTGCTCCATTCATTTGATTTCCCGCTTTCACTCTTCTTTCGATATCCTCATCGTACTTACCGTCACTCGTGAACATGCATCCCAAATATCTAAACTCTCTCACTTGTTCTAATCTTTCACTTCCAACTGTTATAATACATTCAGTCATCTCGTCGTTCTTCTCTATCACCATAACTTTCGTTTTACCTACATTCATTTTCATTCCCTTATTATCAAAAGATTCGTACATTAGAGTCACCATGTCCTGTAACTCACACGCCGACGATGCAAGGAGCACCTGATCATCGGCATACAAGAGACATTTGATGAGAGACTCCCCAAAATACTGGTCTCTATTAAAAAAAAATCTAATCAAGCCCCCGTCTAAGCAGCAGACAGAATGGCGGGCAAACGCACTCACAGGGTGTAACTGTTCTGACCAGCTAACCTCTCAGCTAAAGGATAAAAATTCATAATAACCCTTTTATAGTACGCCAAAGCCTCGTAACTCACTCTGTGCTAAGTGGTCGATAAGGACACAATACAGTTGACGTGATACGGCGACCCGTACGATTGGTCGTGCCGTATCAAACGCTATAAATCGCCGTTTGCGTTTAATATTGCGGCCGTGTTGAATTTTTGATATATTTTACACTATGAAGAAAAAAATATTGTAAAAAGGTAAAGTAATTTTGTAACTGCTAGCAGTCGGTTACAAAATGGAGGAAAATATTCTACAATTACATCTTTGTACCTACGTATTTTCCTGATACTTTGCTGCTCTTACCAAAGTGCCTTGATAGGTGACGATTTATTTTAAATATATTTTTTGTATGTTAAAGAATATACGATCTTTACCTACTTAACCGATATCAACGTTTACTTTTGAATTCAAGAATTTTTAGATATTAAATTTAGCTCGCATTAAAATATTCGTAGAAAAAATGTAAGAGATAAATCCGAATCGAAGCCCCTTGTCTAAAACGCATACATTTTTCATCGTTTTCGTGAATTGGTAACACCGGTCCTAAATCAGAGGCCACAATTTGCATACGAGTGGTAAAAGAAACAAAGGTTTTTTTTTATTCAAACCGATACGCTATCGGCAAAGGTTGCGGCATAATTCAGCATATCGGCCAGATGAATCACTTAACGATAAAGCACGAATATTAAAACAGGAAAGCAGAAACGAATGAGACAACGATGAATAATTTTAAAGTTTATTTTTGTTACGGCTTTTTTGATCATGCTGTTAATAATACCGTCAGTATTTCTGTATTTTGTTTTTCACTAACGTCTGCTTTACCAGATAAAAGAAAATAACCTATCCTATGCAGATTTTAAATAAAGGCGATGTTGGTTATTATATCTATTTACCACTCGATTCTGTTTTCTTTTTTTTTTTAAGTAGGTAACTATAGACAGGGGTGTGAGAAATTTCAGAAGTCGTATAATAAAAAAAAATAAAGTGAAGATGGACTTTATTTCTTTAAAACATTCACAATAAAATAGCAAAGGTTGTGATAGTTCTGTTAACCTGTTATCTAATTTAAAAATTACTACCTTAACCAAAATTGTGTCTTTAAATAAATGCTTTTATTACCCTTTTAAAAGTAGTGGCACACGTCAAAAACTTCCTTTGAATTACAATCAGATATCCATTGTTAAGTTTCCTTAAATATTTACAACGCAACCTTTACAACTCGAGGCACGTGCTGTCTAAGCATTTAAGTTTTTTTGTCGCCACAACCATCAAACATTTTGACTTTTAAGCAGTTATTTTTGCTCGTGCCTTCCAGATGGAATTTAATGTTACGACACGACGTGACTTCATACCGCTGGGTGGTAGTGTGTGGTAGCCATTTTTTTCAATGTAATGTTTAGTTGCTCTGCTTACCTATTCAGAGTCATAAGACTCAGTTCCTCGGCGACCGAAAAGTGCGTCATTAATACGAGGAGAGATGCCGAATCGCCTGTACAACTAGGAACCAAGTGCGTAAACACTTATGAAATAAGTTTCTTAACGTAAAATTTGTAGCCTGTAGGTAAACCTTGCTTGGTTTTGCGTACCTAATTGCGACTTCATTGTGTTCGTCATCAATTATCGAATTAGAAAAATTGGTTCCTAATTTAGAATTAAGATTAATCGTGTATATAGTTTTACTTGTTCCACTTGCTACGATCCTGACATACCTCTTTTGCTTCATCCACATTCAAGTGGAACAAAGTGGTCTCTGCCTACCTCTGTGGGAAAGAGGCGTGACGGTATGTATGTACGTATGTATGTATGTATGTAGTTATACTTGCCGGCAACAGAGCTTAAAGTCTCTTTAAACGAGAATTAAGATATATTGGCGTAATAGATATATGCATATTATATTATGTATCGTCTAGTGATCATTATTTCGGTCCTGTTTATAATAATATTTTCTGTTTCGGACGAAGTTTGTCGGGCACGGATTTTAATAAGATTCGAGTTAATATTCATAAGGACTAAAGAAACAGCCGGCCAAAAGAAAGAGCCTACTAATATCTGGCTAAACCTAATCTTGAAATTTATATTTATTTACATAAAATAATTTACGTAAACGTTCGTACTTTATAAATTTTGCCTGAAATATTTTGAATATTTTTTACGCGATTATAAATTATAATGTTGCCTGCCGGTGTAAATTTAAAACCATTTTGAAAAATACATTATGCGGAATATTGACGAAATTACGTAATAGCTACGCTGGACATTGTTTATTACTTTTTTTGTGTTAATAATGTAGACCGCTTGCTTGAACTGGTTATGAACAATAATTTTAGTAGATTGAGTCTTTTGAACATATCACAACAATAAAATTATGTTTGTATTCCAAAGTGAAGTAGATAGAGCACACAAATCGTTATACAACAAGAAAATGATTATTTTATGTTTGGTAACCACTTTTCGCATAAGATAAGGTTTAAACACAGATGAAAGAGATAAGTCACCTTTTGCGACAGGGAAGAAATGGAGACGTATTGATACTTGTACTCTGTACACCAGGATACCGCACAGGGAATAAAATCAAATCAAGTCTAAAAATCAAAATAGACTTGTTGGGGTAAGTGTATTTCACATCTCCCTAACTATCTGCCTAACTAAACTGATATAGAAATCTAGAATCTATAATCTATTAATGGGGATTTTTTACTCATACTAGCAGCAGTAAGATGTGTAACTCATGTTCAAAATTCAGTCTTGTATTTCCTATTAGGACTTACAAAATGCAACTCATCCTTCCTAACACAAAGTCCAAAGTCCTATATATCGGGTATAACTTAGAACCTTGCCAAACTACGCCGGTAACTTACAACCTTCCCTAAGATTAATAACATACGACCGTCAGGTCACTTTCCACCGCAGTCTATCAAAGTTCTTGCCACCCTAATGCAACCCCGGCCACGTCGCGTTTATTTACACGTGGATACCTTATGATAAATCACTAAATCTCATATCACATACCAAGGGACCCCGTAAAGGTGAGGCATTCGTTATAGCGCAATAATATTTTAGTTAGCTTTTCTGACCATTTTCATAATGATGACATGCAACAATTTGGTTATTGAAAGAATTGTTATTTATTCCAGTCAAACAATTAATTTAAATTGAATAAATAATTATATTTTGGAAACAATTATTAATTTCACTTTTGGGCGAGTGTAGTCCATCATTTTAATTTTAATGTTCACCAATACGTTTACGAATAAAAAAAATATATCCGTGTTTCGTTGGTCATTTACGCAATTTTACAGCCAAAACATGAAACACAAAAAATAAAAGTCAGAGAGTCAACAAACGGCAAAATTAAAATTATTGGTAGGGAAAAATTTACTGTTCAAAAAGGAGATACATAATATAGGTTACAAGTAAAAAAGGACAAAGTGAAACGGTTGAGTAACACGATTGCTCGCTGGTGCCTTACAGTTTAGAAACGCAAAACTTATTGTTTCATTTAATTATTCTGTACTAAATCACATTTTAAAAAGTACAAAAATTTCAAGTAAATTATTAGTAACTGTTCGTTATCGTAATAAAAAATTCTTTACACGATTTTAGTCAAAACTTTAACGCCGCTATTATAAATTAAACATTTAGCCGCGTCCTAGTCCCCGTCTCATATTCAAAACAAGTCTTATAAACAACCAAAGAAGAACAAAATAAAAGTTCTTAACAGCATAATTAAGTTTGTTGGAATATCTCAAGGAAACGATCCTTCAAAGTGGCGACAGCTATTCATGCGTGATACATTTTGATGAGAATTTATTAGTCATCCATTATTACTTGCCTAGTTTTATTTTTGTAAGCATCACAAATACAAGAGTTCATTGCGGTCTATTTAGAATAACACCTCTTCAATTTTTCCGTCGATATCGTAAAAGATGACTAAAAAATTAGGTTAGGGTATATTTTAGGCTATCGCCTAGCAACCTGCCAACTTAAAACCTAAAAAAATAAGCTAGATAAGGCTACTGGAATGAAGTAGTCATGGTTTAGTCTACGTACCATTTTGTGTGCTCTGTCTACCCCATTTGGGACTACATACCTACGTGATGTATGTATGTTGGTATGTAAAACAGACCAATGTTTAATTGGCTTAATTTATGGATCTATCCTTTACATCCTCTTAAAAAAAGGAAGCCAAACGATACTTGGCCATAAAAACAAAGCAATATCCACAATCATAACACAAATGCGAGCAAGGACCCCGTCCAATAATTAAGACATCTTAATGTCTCAATTAACATTGCTAATTTAGCAGAATCCTTTAACCAAACGTGTCTTAATGGAATGCCTAAATTTAATCGCGAACTGATTTTTAAACCCCAAGAGAACAATTAAAATGCAAATAAGACATTGTGGGTCCGCCCAGGACTGGTTAATGTTGCGCAAAAAAAAAACCGCAACTGCAACATACGATTGTGTTGTCTGTTCCATTAGATTGCGCTCAAAAAGTAAGTTTAAAGGTCTAAAAAAGAACAAGAGACGCTGCCTTTAGATACGATCTTTTGAGGCGATTAAAAAGGTATCTTGGGTATAAAATCGCATGCTTCTGAAATGTTTAAGATTCACTAAAATCCAGAGGATACGCTTTGAAGAACAATCAACGCGCTCTTGTGGTTATTTTTAAATGTAAAGGTTTTTACTTATAGGAAAATATTTGCCTTTAATGTAGTGCATCAATGATCATGGAGATATAATATTATTTTCGACGTCCAAAAAATATTTAACGATAATTACAAAACTTGAATATGAAAATGTTTAGTACTCATATTTATGTACTCGTAACTAACAATATTAGTCTAAATTTGAAATTCATAATCAAAAGAAAATATAAATGCATAGGTAAAGCCATAACGGGATTCCACTGAAATTTTTTGTTTCAATATCATGCTAAGTGCGGCCCTTTCAGTGATATTTGGCAAAGAAATCAACTTTCAGTATAATAGTATGCTTTATATTTAAAAAGTGTTTTATGTATATGTGTCAAATTGTGTTTATAATTGTCTTTCTTTTCATTTTCATTTACTTTTTAAATATCTAGCCGAAATATAATCACAACATTCGAATACCCCAATTTTCCAATAATTTCGTTCTAAAACCACATCTTTATTGTCACAACAACATCGGACCCTTTCGTGTCCACCTATACTATAAACCCTGATACAATCGAAGCAGGCGGTCTGAATCTGTAATGAGGTATACCTACGTTCTTATCAGATACACCCTCCATTGAAATGGTCGCACAATATGTCATAATTATTTAATTAATGCAGCCCAACCCAGGGTTATCTGGAACCTTCATTATTTAAACCGCCTACGGGGTTCGAGATTCGGAACATCACTATTGTCACAGCCTAAAGTAATATAGCTACAGACTTTTTGTAAGCTGCAAGTGTAGCCCGAAATGTAAGAGAGTCTTTCTTAGGCTGTGGTGAGTGTGCATTTTTTCTCATCGATTCGAGTACCTCGCTTGGAACTAAGGTAATAAAGGACAGATCACGTCTGCCCACGATGATTTTAATTATCCGATTGTATGCTCACACGCATTTGAATCGTATCTTTGACACGAGTTTTTATTGATGCGTTTTATGAAGCTCAGATAATTATGGCTTTGTTGGTATGCAAATGGCTCTGAGACTTTATGACACCTTTAAAAGTGCTCGTAAGTAAAAACATTAAAATGTTCCAGCCTACATAAAGTCCCACTGTTGGGCACAGACCTCCTCTTAAATGAGAGGGCTTTGAGTTTTGACTGTAGTTAGGCCCTGTGCGTATTGGGAATAACAAACACAAAAATAAATTCTAGTAAATTCGAAGTATCAAGCTTGGGATTCGAACCCACGATCCTGCATGAGAAGCCACAGGTCAAACGCTACAACATTAACTTTCAAATTATATTTTTAACTTCAACAGAAATTATCAGTCTATAGTCACGTGAACTAAAATTATGATGGCACAGAGAATCAGATTTATTCTGTCAGGTTTTGAGTTTTCTAATGACAGGCTAAACATTTGTTAAACTGCCAAAGTAGTGAAATACGTTCCCCTGTAACTTCTGAAATAAGCTAATGATAAAACTAAAAAAATATACCTACTATCCAAATTTCAACCAAAATTTGGTTTCAACGATATCTGCACAGTATTTTTTTTTAATATGTACGCCATAAATCTTTAAATGCAATTACCTTTCATTTAATCAACTCAAGTATAAAAAATAAAACTTTTATAATATTACGTTACTTGCTGCTATGATTCCCTTCATAGTGGAGTGGTTCACGCATTTGGCCGCTTTTTTAAGGAACGGCATCCCAAAAACCTGGACACTAATGAAGAAACTTCACAAGTTATATTAAAAAACTCCAGGAATCAGGTCAAGACCAAGAGGTCGTAGTCACACTAGGCGCAGTGACTCAATATCGGGGCAAAGGGCGCCATTAAAATTCGATCACGACCTTTCTTGAAACAATTTCAAACAAATGTCAAGATCATAAAGAATTTTATGTGAGTCGTTCCAACAGTCAAGTATTTAAAAACGTGAGATATGACAAAGCTTTTGAAAAGTACTCAGACGTCCTTTACGAAATGCTTAGGTGGAACTTTGTTATAGGTCTTGATAGATACTTTAGACCTACGATTAGAGGAGGTAGGTCAATACCTACGAAATATATGAATAACAATTATGAAAGTTGGCTTCTGTTGACTCGCGTTAGCCACTAAACTGAGTATCAACGCAACATTAGATATCTCATGAATACCTTATAAGGAGTGTGACCTTTCTTTATCAATTTCGAAATTTCCTAAGGTTTAAAAAAGTTGTTAAAAATATTCATCTGTTGCTTTTTTTCGTACACTTAGTATTTCGGTCACGGAATTGAATCATAAAATTCGTTTCAAATCTTGGGGACAATTTTTTTTTCGATTTCATAATAAAAATAAACGCACTAACGTGAAACGAAATCGTTATTTCCGCAAACTGCAGACATTTAGAATCACACCGTGGTCCTTTAAGAGTAATTGGCGCCGTAATCGAAGGAAGGCTAAGGAAATAATGGATCGGCGTCTTGAGAGATAAAATCGCTGTGTCGCGTCGCCCGCGGGATGCGGTATTTAAAGGATGTTGCATTAAAAGTGTCGACTTTAGTTCTATTACAATGTATGAACCACAAAGTGAGCGTTTTGCAGCTATTATAATTATGAACAACAAAGAAGCAACTTTACGTTTTAGTCGTTTTACCCTTTTTAGACTTGTCTTATGATGTGATCAGTCCCTACCAGAAAACCTGGTGCGTTAAACTAGAGAAGTACATCAGAACGATTCAGATTAGAACTGGTACTCCTACCCAAGCTGAGATTATATTTATTGCGAAACTTCACTTGAATAAAAGCAAAAGCTCTGCGCAACCTGTAGCTTCTGCACCCGTAGCTTTTTACGTATTACCGTCCTTGCATATTTGCGAACCAAGAGTCCATTTTTATTCAGTCGATGCAGCACTTCTGCGTTCCCCGTAATTGGTTGAAGCTATCTACGTCATTACATCTCCGTTCTTCCCTTTTTTGCCGGCTTTATTTCTCTCTTTGGCCCAACTTTCGTTTGTTTTTCATTCAATTACTTTTAATACTCACCGATCATATCTCAAAGAATCGCAACGTTGGAAAATTATAAGCCCTTCTGAACTGCTGAGCCCCCACTTAGCCAACTTTTCCTAACGACGACTGAACTTGCGGTAGTATTCCAACACGCGGCAAATCCTCGCTGTGATCTAGATAAAGCCCCATTTTTCTTCTCTTAGCCTTGTTTATGCGACTTCAGGACTTTATCCTTAAGGACACTGCATTACTCATACTATATCGTAAGTTGGATCGGTATTTCACTAAATGAACGCGTCTCGGGCCGGTATTTATAGCGACGGTGGACATAATTTAATAAACAAAGCAGGACCAAGCCGACATTTTAATACCACCCCTGGCATAGCATCTGATAATGGATCATAACTGGTTTTTAGCCTTGGGAGATAGCATTGTAAGGAACTAGTTCCACTTCGTTACGTGCTCCCGGTAAAATGTACGCGCCTCCAGTGGCTAAGCGAAAAGGCTATCTGCGGCGCAGCTATTAATAATATTATGCACTGCAATATCTGATATATGTATTGCAAACGCATTCTTTGAAAATACTTCGATTAAAGATTTTCATATCAAATTTCTGACCAAACGTGGGCTGACCGAAAATGATTAATATTTTTTAAGTGCATATTAGTCAACCGTCAACTCCGTCTATTGTACGATATGATATTATGTAAACAAAATTATACGCCTCATATAACATTGCGTAACTATGAATGCTCGGTAAAACTGTGAACCTCAAACCAAACGGTTCAAATGCTCGCTACGTCGGCACATGACAAATGACTGGCACGTCTCATATCGGCCGAGATGAAAATCAGACGAGCACAACAAACGAGAAAGTATAAACATTTACATTTGAGGGACGTAAGGCCGCCAACAAAAACGGATCGTGCTTCAATTTTGGACTTATCTAGTCGAGTCTTTGTTTCCTTGACAGGTGCATTAGTGTGCTATCATACAACAATTAAATGCATCGATCGCGCTGCATCACCGTGAGTGGGTGTAAGCCAATAGGACTGAGCCGATACCGCGGCGTTCTATCGCTAAACTACCATCGAACATCGACGTTTGATTGTGGAATTCCTTTGTTTCGAAATAATGTTTACAGCCTCCTAGTTTCAAATCAAGTTCACTTGCAATGCCAAGTTCAATCAACTCCGCTACCATATTCACGGCTTAATGAGTAACAATAAAAAACGAAGGCCAAATTTCACTTTAATCAATCATCTTTATCGACAAATGCGTAATTGGTACTAATTTGTTAACCTCGATAGAAAGTATGTTAACCGTCTTATAATTTAGAGAGGTCAGCATCTCTGCTTCGGTATTCATTTTAACATTAAACATAGATTAAATAACCCTCTGCTTATAAAGCAATTTAGAGTAAAATGTAAAAGTAAGAGCCCGATTAAAATATAAATACGGATGCCTTGGGGTCATTTGACGTAAGTAGTTTCGGTGAGAGAAATTCAGCTATTAAAACTCTATATTTTTACTCACCTAATATTTAGAGGTTGAGTGTCTAAAAAGCAGTTTTATTGCTTTTAAATGGCAGGTAACAGTTCGTTTTGGATGAGTCGTAAAAAGTTGAATACCGTGTGTAGGTACGGCGGCATGATTAGGCCGCCGTGTGGGTTGGCGATGAAATTCTTACGCGACACAAAGTCGAAGCAAATTTATGTGTCTCTTAAACTTTAGAATTGTCTCCCCAGTTTGGTGCCGCTGCCAAAATTGGTGAGCCGGTGGGTAATAATTTAACTGCAAATTTCAGCGGAGATAATTATTTGTGTTTGCGTAGTTTTTAGGATTACTTGAATACTGACAATGTAGTAGGTGGTAGTAAGTAAGTAAAAAAAATACAATAAGTAACAAAACACACACACGAAATAAAGTTACGGGGATAAAACAATAGAGCACTTGTCGTTGCATGTTTTTGTCGATTATTTCTAGCTCTCAAGTGTATTAAAGTACATAATTATTTTACTTATTCCTCAAGCGTGCAAATAAAAATAAAAAATTCTAGTTCGCCCTCCATGTAATAGTAAAAAAGTGGCTCTCAGTTTAATAGTTAGTCACGTTACTGCTACGTAAAAGGCATTAAGACACGAACGCATTAATGCGCGCGTTTGGTGTTTTAATGCCCAATTATGTATAGTCGTATAAGTTTATGTACATTCATATATCTCACAATTTCGAAGATTCGAAGACATTTCATACAACGTAAAGAGAACGGTTAAAATGGCGGGAAAACTTTGTTTGAAAAAGAATTGGGCATAGGTCTCACAGGCTCGCACCGCCAGCCGCTGCCGCAAATAAAAAAAAAATCTTCTTTTAATCATCATTTGCTTTTAAGACACATGTAATTTGAATGTTAACGTTGTAATTTATACATCACTAGCTTTCCGTCCGCGACTTCGTTCGCGTAAATTTCGGATTTTGGGGTCGTAGGTTTCTGAGCATTCATTACAAACAAACAAAGTTTTCCTCTTCACAATATTAGTGTAGATGTAGATATCTAAACCCAAATATTTAACAGAATCCTTTTTTTTCAAAATAAAATTTAGCCTATGTTACTCATGGATAATGTGGCTTTTGAATGGTGCAAGAATTTTTAAAAACGGTTCATTAGTTACTGAGCCTATTCATTACAACCAAACAAACAAACAAACAAAGTTTTCCTCTTTATAATATTAGTGTAGACGAATATTACAATGCTATTCCAGATACACGTTTCATAATTTGCTTTTAATAATATGGAAATCATCATAGCCTTTTCTAAAAGTTAGACCAATGTTTTTCGTTTACTAACCGTTGGCTGCTAAATCCAATAGCTAATTTAAAACTTCAATCAATCTTATTGAACCTAAAGTACCTTCCAGTCTCCATGTGGTGTCGGATTAGAATAATTCTCCATTTCTTCCGCGAAAGTCGTAAAAGGTGACTAAAGAAACAGATTCACACCTTTTCATCATTTTTTAAACCTAAAACTATGCTAGTTTAGTAGTTATGCTAGTATACTAGGTTAGTGTATTGTGGGCGATGGGCTAGCAACCTGTCACTACAATATCACGTTTAACCACCTGGTTGCCCTGAATTTGCTAAACGTGGCACTGGATTTTTTGAATTCATGTGCTCTGCCTACCCCTCACGAGAATACAGGCGTGAGAATATGTATGTACCTAGGTATGTGAAATTGAGTAATTGGGAATACAGGCGTGAGAATATGTATGTATGTATGTATGTAAAACTATGCTAGAAGCGTCTAAAAAACGTGAAATAGTCATGGTTTTGTCTACCATACATTTCGCATGCTCTGCTTACCCCATTTGAGAACTTTGGCGTGATATATGTAAGATCTTCCACTCTGCCTCCAAACCGAAAGCAATATGACAAATTCACATTACGAGCTCGAATATATCCGCGTAGCACGGCGCCTCGGTTTCCGTTACACGACTGGTCAGGCAAACAAAATATCGAAGCTTGTACCAATACATTGCTCGGGTACGACCGTATTTAGAACTAGCGTCAGGGACGGTATTAGACAGTAGGTCGCCATTTTAGTTTTTTTTTACCCTTGGAGACTTTACATCTATGAATAATGTTAGGTTACATACATAAACATACAATTACTTCTTTTTTCCCATATACATAATTACAATGGGGCAGGCAGAGCACACGAAACGTGACATAAACAAAACCATGATTAAGACGATTTCACGCTTCACGGCCACTTTTAGCATAATTTTAGGTTTGAAAACAGATCGAAGAGGTAGTATAATAGTGAAAGGTGGCTAGCCTATCGCCTAAAACATACCTAAAGCTATTTCTTTAGTCGCCTTTTACGACATCAAGTTAAGAAATTATCTTCACAAAATGTATGAGTAACTATCGTGATCCAGAGGAATCAATTAAGTTTTGGTTTTAATTTAAGTCCTTAACTAGTTACGAGAACGATTCATCCGTCTGGTACGACTCTGTTCATTTTAGGTGTGTAGCTTATACAAATTTGTAGTTCAGTGTGCATTTCAATTTATATAATTTAATTTAATTTTTAACCGACTTCAAAAAGAAGGAGGTTCTCAATTCGACCTAATTTTTTTTTTTTTTTTTTTT
>BHDV01037708.1:195555-218614 GCA_005406045.1 Adoxophyes honmai | reverse complement strand
GCGTGAGCGGGACGGCGCGACAGACCTTGAAAAACCGGACGGCCGGACCGGAAAATTCATGGCAGTGCACAAGCGCCCTAAGTAGTAAACTTTTTACTGTAGACTAAACGAGTAACGTATTACAGCCTAATAGGTCCGGCGTGCTCATCGTCATTGAGTAAGTTACGTTTTTATAGACATTATAATTCGTAGAGTAGGGAATCTGCCAAACAAAACCAATCTTCCTGAAAGACAGTTGAACAAAAAAAAGACTTAATAATTAGTGAAAGGTAAAAATTGAGGTACGGAACCCAAAAGATTCTTGAGTGTTTTTATCTACGCCAATCGTTTAATCCTCCCAAAATTCTGTCCAAACACGTAAACCCTTAAAATCCGGTATTTTGTTTATACTCGTCAAATTGGCCGTTCAATAAAATTTTACGATACATTTCTTTTAATATTGCTATCGATAAAATCAAAGAAAGGCAGCGTTCGAATGAGAATAGCCGTATGAATAGTGATTAAATTTAATCATCCATAAAACCACGGTTGTTTAATATTACACCTGAGGATTATGAATGATAAATTGCCAGATTTACGACTGAAACCATGAATGCTGGGCCTCTTTTGACCAAAAGTATCGTAAAATGTGGAAAAGCTAATAAAACTCACGTCAATAGTGAGTTAGGTATATTTAGAACATAATTACTGGATACTGAGAGGGCCATAGACAGTCAGTTAATGAAGGAAGTAAAGGACAAGAATAATTATTATAGATCATTGATGTCACAGAAAAGCACCATCTCTCGTCACTTGCAGTAACTTCTTATGTTCCTAATAAGTGAGTGACTTCGAGGGTAGCTCGTAGAAGGTGCGTCTGAGACTATATTGTCATTCCATAAAGATGGCTGCCACCTCAAACCCTTAGAAATATAATTATTCTAGAAGTGGCCACAACACGTGAAATGGTCATCGTTTTGTCTGTGTAGCGTTTTGTGTGCTCTGCCTACCCCGTTTGGGAATACAGGCGTGATTGTATGTATGTATAAAGATGGATGAGTTAAATGTAAGTCACTTGGAAAGAGTAACCAATGTCTTTTTTGCAATGTTCACTACTTTCATTTAGCATTAACACATACATACAAAAAGCTACATAAGCATAACCATTTCGTAGCCCTTTCTAGCATAATTTTTAGGTTTTAAGTTCAGCGGTACTATAGTAACAGCCTATCGTCTAAAATATACCATAACCTAATTAACTTAGTCGCCTTTTACGACGTCTACGGAAGAATTAAAGAGGTGTTATGGATTAAACCTAAAAATATATCATAAGTATGGCATTCTTGCTTAAAGACGTGAATGTTAAAATTTAACAAATAGCATTTATTAATCTGCAGCTACTTCAAAGACAGAAAAGGCCTCTTCGCCGCTTTTTACTGTTATCCCATTCAAAACAAAACTCAGTGCAAAAATATGGATACTTATTGATCCTAATTGAATAACCACGAGAATTAATTAACTACTTGGTTTAACCGAATTGAGATGCAGATACTGCAAATGCTTGCATCGCAGCGTGTCGCCTGCCATATACAGCGATCATTAAATTCGCAACTCGGCAGGCTTGTTCATAAACACCTTTATATCACTGCGTATATTGCTTGTTAAAATTTGCCGCGTCTTAAAAAGTTGAGTAAATAAAAAACGGGTTTTTAAAATAAACGATCGTCAGGTGACAGGAGGCTCAAAAATGTTTTAAAATAATAATATTATTCCCCGTGTGGTGATGAAGTTACACCTCTTTATTCGTCGTCGTATCTTACCTCTTTGATCTATATTTGAACTTAAAACTGTGCTAAAAGTGGCTACAAAACGTGCATAGCAAAAAAGTCGTGCATTTGTCTATTTAATGTTTCGTGTCTTGTAATTTACATCTTTCGGGCGTGCAGGCGTAATTAAATATCATATACGGAGATACCGTACTAAAAACTTTTGGCTTAAAGTGTGTAAGGTAACATCATGTTTATTCTTAATTTACTCTTATCTATAGAATAAACATAATAAATAATAAGTCAAGCTGAAATTACAGACATTGATGCCAATATTCTTTTGTCCAAATACTATGCAAATTCTATCCAAGTGCAACCACAAAATAATAACTTAATTCAAATAAAACCATCGTTGCGATTTTTATCGATTACTAGCGGTCTTTTAAAATAACAGAATCCTAAAGCCTGTTCGGAAAAATTTTAACAATGTTTTAGAGACTGGATTTGCTCAGTTTTGTCAATAAAATTTCGTAATTAAACTCTGTTTGCGAAATGGAGTCATAAATAGTGGATTTTATTACAGTGCCGAGGTCAGTAGGGTGACTTAAGTAATTAAACAATTAAGTTGTCTTTGATGTTTTTAAAAGTTGTGTGGGAATGGGACGATTTTGAAATCGTTTGATTATTAAAATTCTGTGTTCTTGTTTTTATTGCAAACGTTTGCCAGAGTGTCTCCATAAAGGCTAAGTAGTCAGAGTTATTAAAAGTGACGTTTAGATAATGCAAATATGCAGTAGAAATTAAGCCAGGGAACTAATTCAATTAACAATATTATTATTATACATGGCGCTATGGTGTAGGTCTGTGTTGTAAGTAGGGAGACGTTACAATTTTTTTTAATCACATATTACAGTTATTTCTGTCAGTATTGTTGTAAGTGTGGCTAATGAGTCATTAAACGAGTCAAGGTAAATTAAGGGTCATACCGAATAAATGGATTCGAATGTGAAATGTAAACGAATTCAAATGTAAACGAAGGTTTAAAATAGGTGTGTACTACCTTTTAGGTTCCATGCAAAAGACTAGCAAAATAATAATAATAAAAAAGCACTAGTGCAAAAAAAAACATACGATTTCTAGACTCGATAAAATACTTTTTTTAGCAACCGTATTTAAAAGTACCTACTATTACATTGCGCATTTCCGAAACAACAGCTTACGCTATGCGTAGAACACACGCGTTTGTGAAATAAAAAGCATTACGTTGTTCAGATTAAACGTATTTGATGTTTCAATTTATACGCTCCGAGCAACTTTAATGGATTTGTCTGGTACGCGGGATTGTGCTAACGAAAGTTATGACGTGATGAGTTTGTGCCGAAGCTTCTGTCTTTGAAGAAAATGTTTGTATGTAAGTTTTGGGAGGGCTTTTTTGTGAGAGTCATTAAAGCCATTTGTTTGTTGTGCTTTCAATAATTTGCAATATCGTGGTCAATTGGTCATGTTTAAATAGGCTTTTTGAAAATACAAAAGTAGTAAAAAATAGGATCCAAATGAAACCTACATACATACACCACGCCTGTATTTCCGAATGGGGTAGGCAGATAACACGAAACGCTTCACGTTTTGTGGTCACTTCTGGCATACATTTTAACCTTTGGCGGGTATAATAATGACAGGTTGCTAGTCAATATCTTAATGTATTCCTTAGTCGCCTCTAACAACATCATTGGACAAAAATGGAGAAGAGAAGTGTTATTCTAAGCTTGACGCCATACTGCGTTTTTACAAGTAACCAGCTTTTTAATTTTATTTTTATTTCTACTCAATCAAAAATTCGGCATGTATTTGCAAGTTTAATAATAGGCAACAAATTAGATACATATCTACAATTTCATTTTGAACTAACAAATAAAAATTATCGCACACAATATTTTTTGCTCACAAAGCTAACTTCAACTTTATTAGATAGGTAAATAGAACGTGAATATGAAAAACATGTGTCATAGTATTATGTTCAGGTTGTGCTATTTCTATCACATGTTTTTAATGCCGACCACTAACGGTCAATGAACGTTAGTGATACTTGTGTGGTCCGAGTAACAAGCAATAAAATCACTTTTATTGTTTATTTCCGGCTACTTCTATCTTTTACACGATTCTGGTTAATTTGAGTGATTAACAATTGTTGGTACATTGGTAATTATAATATATTATCGGATTAGCAAAGTGATTGGACTAGAGTTGGCACCTTGCGAAAACATCAAATGAAAAATAGGTATCCCTAGTCATCAGAATTGTGGACTTGTCACCATCAAAATTTAGAACCGAAACTATTATTTTTAAAAGTATATTAGAATACTTTTGACTTTTGTATGTATTAACTTACTAAGAAAAACTTACCTTCCTTTTGAAATCTGCAATCTGGCTGAAGTTGAAGACGTTAATTAAATGGTAAAACTGTTAATTTACTTCCATTCATTTGTTTTGCCCTTTTCTTTTGGTACAAAAAATAAATGTGTATTTTATCTCTATTCGGCGCAAGTGAGTTCATTAACTGTACAAAAATAAACGTGAAGAAATACAAATTACCAATCGTACTAGCCAGTAACGTAATTTAAATCCAAGTACCTCAGTCTCGACTAAACACATTCAAGAGTCTGACAGTTCTCGTTCTAAACGAGCCACTCGACTCGTCTAATTAGTTCGCCGCCGCCTCTTATCCCTCGGAACCTCGTATAAAAGAGAAGCAGTGATACAGCATCGCATCATCAGTCAATTACAAAAAGGTAATCCCGGGGAGGCACTTAATGAATCATTATGTGTGCGGCGGTCTCAACGGGTGATGCCTGTATTTATAGTGTTAACTATCGACTGTGGGTTCAGTTGACGCGCATTTTGTTGTATGTAGTAGTTAGTTTGGATATACGTGGCGTTGAGCAGGATTATATTATTTGTCACTTATACCATTATTGGTTCGTCTCTCCATTTTTTTTCCAAAACGTGTTTTAGTTATAATTTTTGTGATAGTTAGTATGTTTCTTCCTATTTGTTAATTCTACACAGTATTTTGCCTAGCTATACGTGATAATTGTGTAGAAAACTTTATTCAAAATCCGTATTTTAATAGAGAAATAGTCCTTCATTTACCAATAAGTTACGACAGACCTCACTTAAATCGTATCAATTATTAAAAAAATTAATAAGTTTTTAAATAAATCACTTTTCTAAAAATACCTAATATAAAACTTAGCTAAATATTTTACGACACCAAAATTCTCAAACTAAAAATCCAAACCATCTCTAAATCCTAGTCCACACTATAGTTAGTCCCACGCCTCAAGCCAGACGGACGTTTGAGCGACTCGGAGTCAAAGGCGACGCGCGTCAACATCACTCACGTGTGACCTTGCCTTTATGCGCTTGAAGCGGTGTGAGAGTTCAGTCTTCATAAACAAGTGCCAGTAAACGATGTACCGTTATCCGGATCACCGTTCCGTGTTCAATATGAATGTTTTACTAATACCTTCCTATTCTAACTTAAGCGACAATTGAACCATCCAAGTCAGTTCAAGTATTTTTTATACCATAAGGCAGTACGACGACATATACCACGAGCAATGCCAGTACTATTGCAGAAACGTTTCCATTCCAGATGTCTAAATCCCTAAACGCACTGACAGCCGAAGAGGGGCGGCGCGATCCAGTGGCGTGAGAACAAAACGGTTATTTCCCGGCCGATGTGATACTGTGACGATACCGCTCCTCGCCGGCTCGTTTCCGCTGTCGATGTGTCTGGAGCTTACGTTGCAATGCCTCGTGCCAGTAATAGTAGCAGCTATCTTACACTCTGTCCCACACCACTGCGTAAAGTCGGACAGTTTTCATCTTCCATTTCTTAATACTGTGACAACTCTTGGACCAATTCGCGAACTATTAACATTTCATAGCCACTACTAGCATAAGTTTTAGGTTTTAAATTGTGAGGTATAATAGAGACAGGTTACTAGACTAGTTTATCTTAGCTTAATTATTTAGTAGCCTTTTATGAGATGCACAGAAGAATTTGTAGAGGTTTTATTCTCAACCTGATACCAACTGTTTTTATTACGTCAGCAAAATCGAATCAGACGCTTTAATCGAAACAAAATGGTGAGGAATCATTATTTTTTACGATGACTATTCGACATAAACTATTGCCTAAATTATGAATTTTTAAGTAACTGAATAGACTTTAAGAATTCTTTAAAAATCAGCAACAAGCAGATTACTTAAGCATAGCTTAATTTGTAAAACTCCGATTCAATTTCGTCAGAAATTCCGCGAAGCTTAAAAATGTTAATGACGAATGTCCACAAAAACGTTCAGACGTTCATTATTTTAGCAGAAATACTACGTAATTTTCCTTTCATTGGTCGAAGAAGCATTCAAAATTAGGTATGTTTTGAATATTTATTTGTGAACTTGCTGAATGACATTAATTCTACACTTTTAGACGCTTCTTGTGATCCAAAGAGTTCAGAAAATGCTCGTCTAATTAATAATTTATTAAGCTCTTAAAGAAACGGAGGATGTAATGGTTTCGAAAGCGTCCAGTGCTTTAGACGTTTCATTATGCAGTGCATTTGGGTTAAATTTATACCTAAAAAGTTTGCACTCGGAGATGTTTAGTTAAGTATTAGTACCTAGTTGCATTTATTATTTATTATATTTGTTTATTAATTAATTTTTTTTTTGTTCTTGCGAAAGTGTTTGAAAATCATTCATGTAAAAAACTATGACAAAAAAACAACAAGCTTATAGTTGGTTAGAAGTCATAAATATTTCTTGCCACTTATTCTTATCTCAAAATAGCTTCAGTTAAAGTTAACTGTTGCCACGCTTCCAAACATCTCCAAAAACTCGAGCAATTCCTCGCTTCTCAGAATATCACCGTTTTCTGGGAGCTTGTTGCCCAAATCTGACATTTATTCAGCATTGGTGCAAAAATAAACTTCAAGCCACCGTATTAAAGTTTCTTTGCCCTGACATAACTAGTACCACTACCCAAATGTCATTATGCCCGCTCGAGGGCTTAAATAAACTGCATGAAATATGCATAAATGCCGTTGTTATAAAGCGATTACTGAGCATCGATACTTTACTGTCGTAAAAATTGCATGAAATTTCGTTAAAGCTCGGAATCCAGTTATTAATACGGTTTTTATGAAAGCGCTTTTATAAAAAATAGTTACTCGTTACCTCAACTCTTTAATACTAAATTTAATAATACTTAACTAAAGCTGCCGGAGCGGCGTAAAACAGTTTCAATTATAAATTCAATAAAAATCAGAAAATTACAATTTCAGCTCTATTTCATCTTTTGACCTATTCAGTCAAATGTAAGTGTTAGATTTTATAACGTGAAGATCACACGTCAACGATCTCGTCTGGTCTCTATCTATCTAAACATCGAACTTTTGAAAACCTGCTGTTACTCTGCATAGGTCTGTATTCATAAATCACAGAACAATTAATTTGCTATTTATTCTTTGACCTAGCCTTCACTTGTTTCCTTGGGATCAATACTGAGCAAAACTATTGTGTATAGAAACATTTATTGAGAAAGAATTCGTCTTGAGGTATAATTTCAAATGACGATTGTATGCAGCAGCCGCCGACGTCGACGTTATGTCGTTGCGTCAAGCCACTACGATCATGATATCGAACCTGATCGCTAACGACAGCTGCAAACTTCATTAAAAAAGCACGATATCTATGTAGTTAAAAAAAATTGCTGTCTTCCGACAAAATTAATGAGTACCAGTCAATGTGATATTTACAACAATTGCATTATAAGTATTGGCTGTAACAGATACCCTGGGGCGATAGTTCACAGGGGTAGCTCTGTAGGCGCACAGCAACACATGCGAGTTGATTTGCGCGCGGGATAGACCACTTGTCTCTTTCTGATGGCTCTAGTTAGACAGTGACAGGTATAATAGACTATCTCGGGCATGACTCTACTCACACCCACAGTTGTACTAGACTAGAGCCGGCTAGAATCTATAAAGTGTTTTTTTTTGTCATAAAAAACTTTAGTGTACCTACCTAACTTCTTATTTTTTACACATACATACATACATATTCTCACGCCTGTATACCAAAGAGGGGTAGGCAGAGCACATGAATTCAAAAATCCAGTGCCACGTTTAGCAATTTCAGGGTAACCAGATGGTTATACGTTATATTGCAGTGACAGGTTGCTAGCCCGTCACCCATAATACACTAACCCTTTCCCAGAGTCGACTCTTACGACACCTACGGGAAGAAAGGGGGAAGTGCTGTTCTAACCCGGCACCACACGGGGAAAATTATTATTATTTTTTATTATTTTTAATTGTATATCCAAGTGAACATTCGGGGGTTGGTTGCGGCTTGTATGACTGTGTTAACGCTACGGTATATGCGACAAAACTAACCATCGTATCGTCAACTGAGAATGATTACTTCACAGAAATGCATAGGCGCCAATATTTAACCACGTCGTCTCGTCGACTGTGGCTGCTGCGAGCAGTCAGCATTGTAATCACACCTATGCATTACGCTTATTTTTTGTAAAGATTATTTTCGGTAAAGTTTCAAACGCACACTTACATTATCATTCCTAAAGTAATAAAGAACTACAAGTTTCTTTGCTTAACACAATCATGGGATTTCGCCTGCAGCTAGACCAAAAATAATTGAAGTAGCCAGCGTAACTAGACCTACTGGTCTGAGGAAGTTCTGTACATCATCGTAGACTTGGAAGGTCAACTAGAGTGGCGTATCGTTTTGATAATAAAAACCATTGCGTTAGGAACAAAATCATGTCTTTATTAGACCAATTACGTTGATTATACTCTAAACATGAATTACGGTGTATAAATAATGACAGTTAATTTGTATTAAATTTCGTAACAATAACTACGTAACAAATGGTCCAGTTTAATATAGCAGTGGGTAATCAGTGTTAAAACTGAAGGTTAGAATGGAGTAAATAATAACAGTATCTGTGAAGGTTGATTGCTATAAAACGGTGTGTGACTTTGAACAAATCGTTTAGGTACCTATCCCATAATCCAATAACCACAAGGAAGACACACGACAGCAAATAGGCTGTCTGATCAATCATGTACATCCGCTATGCCAAACACATTGCAAATGCGTTGCTAATGCTGAGACCTAAGGCTCACGTCACACTGCCGCCATTATATGCACACCAAACGTAATATAGACAAAACCATGACCATGTTACACTTCCCAGCCACTTCCAGCATACATTTTATGTTTGAAAACAGATGTATGAGGCACCTCAGTGACAAGTTACCAGTCTGTCGCCTAAACCTATTTCTTTGTTCGCCTCTTACGACATCTACGGAAGAAATGGAGAGGTGCTATTCGAACACGACTCGGCACAAGAAATAATAATAATTATATCTAACCGCTAAGATAGGTTAACCGAGCCGTCAGTAAGTTTTACATCGATTTAGTCAAATATCGCCATGTTCCCACAATACTAGACAAAACCTCTTTCATAGCGCACCACATCTTTTCTCTTCTGTATCAACCAAGTTAACGTTTCATAAAAACATAGGTAAGCTGCCTTTCTACTTCTCAAGAACTTCTGAACAGCAATTCAACTGCAAGATTTTGATATTTATCCCTTGACGTAACGTTAAATGGAGGCGGTCTATGTAAAGACATTAACTCTTGTGATACTACTAGTTAATACGTCAAGTTAAATTCTGATGTTAGTCAACTGAGTGTCTAACCTTAGTCTCTAAAAGTCGTCCTGAATACACGTTGGAACCTAACATGGTAAATTGCTTCAACCAAAATACTGGCAACTAAGAATTATTTATTTATTTTAAAACATTTTTTCATAAAAAGAACACAGCCTTGACGCTTTTTAAACGTTCACGTTCCAACCCTCAAACATATTGTCTAGAGCACTTCAATGGCGCTCTCCCGGTCTCTGATTTTCGTCGTACAGTTCTAAAAATAAACGCGGACTAACACACATGTCATTTGTCAGCGTTTCGCTTACATGACGTCAAGTAATTTACGATTTAAGGATTGTTGCTCTCAAGTGGCTGGGATTAATAATGGGTACATGTTTTGAATGATTGTGAATTGTTATGTTAGTTTTGAGTGACTCGAATATACTGTGTACGTCACCACAGCAATAGACATTACATCTGTGCCTCCTGTGAAAAGTGATACAACTCGACTTGTACCCTTTTGTGTTTTATAGTTTAGAAATGATCAGAAAAAAATTACAAATTTTTTGGTCTAACTCACGTACTTCTAGGTGCTATAGTTTCGGAGATAATTTTGTGAAAAGTGATACAAGTAGCAGCATTTCTGCAAAAAAATCGTGCATATAGATACATATCAAGTCATACCCACTTTTTATAATCATTTTTCTGGCTATTTTTGTGTTTTAAGGTATAAGTGCAGTTAAATTTATTTTCACTTTGTATTTTTCCGTATTTTTTTCGGTAATATTGATACATCTACAGTTATATCACTTTGGACCAACTTTTCTAAAACAAAAACAGGATTTAACTCAACATGTACCCACCAATCTAAGACCAATTTGATTTATATATTTTGTGATTAGTGATACATCTCGTCATGAATCATTTAGCACAAATTATTTTTGAAATGTTAAAGAATACAAATTGAATCATATCTAAAAGTCAAACTGCTCCCGTAAAATATTTACGCTATTACACAGTTGTGTAAAGTAATACAAGTGCGAGCATAAAGAATGTGGTGGGAGTGCGCGGGGCGAGGTGATTCGGGATCAGGGATGCGTGGGATCGGCTCGGCTCACGGCTTCAGTGTCGCTGCGGCTATGACAAGGTGTGGTCACGTCCAAATTCACTGTAGATCGACGTGTAAGTTGAGAGTTGTATCATTTTGCACGAAATTTCATATATTTAAATTTTTCGCTTAAGTATTGAAATATATTGCTTGACACGAAATACTGTTTAGTAAACGTGTATTCACAGCCACTGTAGCTCTTTCTTTCTGTATTTTGCATTTTACTTAAAGTATGTATCTACTTATTTGATCATAGGTGTCATCTATCGTTTCAGATACTGTGTCTGTGCTATGATTGGTTTGATTATCTGTCTATCTAAGCTTTTTAACTTAATTAGCTACCAAAAAAAGCCAATTACTATCTTATTAGACAAATACTATCAATGCCATTATTTACGCTACTACTCTTAGGTAGGCTACTTATACTACTTCATTATCTACTCCTTATTACAAACTACTATTGTAATTTGATTTTTTGTTTAAGTAAGAAAAGTTTTATTGTAACAACACAAAAAATTTAGATAATTTACTACGATAAAGTTGTTCCAAATCGCTGCCCATCGGCAGGGTATCAAGAAAACTGGCAGCATTGCTACATTGAATGATAATGCCAATCTTATGGGTGAAAAACAAGTCACCCCTGCGGGATGAGGCCAGGATACCCACGCAGGTTACATCCCACACCAGCCCAGCTGGGCTGGGCTGGCCCAGCTTCCATGGCATAAGCGTCATGCCGTCGGGCATCTTTCTAACTTCACGTGCCAAACCAGTTTGTTCAAGGACCACCGGCACGCTGACATTCACGAGGACCCAGCGGATGATGTTAGCGTTACGTGGGATGTGCCCTGCACTTTTCCGGCAGGATAAGCCGTGGTGACCGAAAGTGTTAACTTGCACACCACATTGGCAGCGATGAGACACAACGCAAACAGTTCCCAAACCAAACGAAGTGAAGTTTCTAACCGGAAAGTGGTATAACTATTTTCTTAAATAACTATAAATAAGTAATAAATTGGATCATGAACTTGAGGGAAAGACTCTAATAGAGATATTTTCCAGGCAGATGTTATGCCTGGAGACCGAAAACCACCGAGATAAAGATAGAAGTTGTATTTATGTAGTCAATCCTCAAAACTTCGTTTAATTCGGCTATTCGATGAATGTGGCACTGGGACGCTACATCAGCCCGCTTCTTAGACTGAAGGTCGATGAGACATCGCAGTACCGTGGAAGATTGTAAGAGCCAGTTGTAAAACTTGAGCTGCGTTAGCTAGCGTTGATGATTCGCCGTGATTGTCGAAGAGCGAGTTGCTCGGATCCGATGTGATTGGCGGAGTGCCTACCTAGAGCTACGTGAGGGCCGTGTAGTAGATTAGACACTATAGACACCAGACATGGAATTTAGCAACATGCTAGTAGTGTACAGTGCCGTTGTCTGGCTTGCTGTTGAAACTACGTCGTTGTTATTATCTCGGTCAGAGAAGGTTGCGTTTACTGTCCAATGTCGAGAGTTACCGATGTAGTAAAGACTCTAATAGTGAGATCTCTCTCCAGGCAGATGTTATGTCAGGAGACGTAAGTCCTCAGAGAGAAAGTTGGAAGGTAATCTACTTAAATTCTCGTCCAAGTATTGTGAAACTTGAAATTTTTATAGGGGTGAAGCCAGCTTGTTTCTTATTCTATTTTATCGAAAAATTATGAGTATAAGATCTCTACTTACCTGTGTTAAGGATTATGATGAATATCTGCATAATACAGTGTGTTACCGGCGTGCGGGCATTTATTAAAACTGACGATAATGCATCAAATTAGCAATCGTTTGCAAGTATTACCATATCATAATTATTTAAAATAGAGCCACAAATGCAATTCTTCCATTTTCTGGGTCTTCAATGTATGCGTAACTTAACTTCACTTAACTTCCAGTTAATACTAAGATGACATTAGATTTGTCATTTTGTGACAGAAACTTTGTTGTACATTGCTTGCAATTAAACTTTTCTTAGAAAAATAACGCAATGTGAAATTTTGTTTTTTAATGCAATTAAGTTAATGGTTCGATTAACAAACCGCATCTCTGAACACTGCTTCAAGAAATGCCCGCACGCCGGTAACACACTGTATGTGAGTTAATTATCAATTTTAGAGGACTTTCATAAACATTGATTAATTTCCTAGAAACTTGTATTTATTTACACCGTAAATATGAATGTTAGCGAGGGGTACAACTTGATTTGTATCTTTTTGCACTTATTTTCATTGAGCTATTTTTTTGCAAACTGATACAAGTCAGGTAAATTTTACTTGGAACGAGGTACAAAGTCTCAAAATAGATTTGTCAGGGTTTTATGATTTACTTTAGTTCAAGCAACATTGAGCTGGGAATATTTAATGCTGAGTTACAGCATTTTGCAAGTTCATGTATATCAGTTTACACCAAGAGATATTTTGAGCACTACAGGTGTGCATCAGGATATAACTGAACTTGTATCATCTGACACATAATATTTTATGGCATTAGACATTACAATAGGTACAAGTCGAAGGTTTTTCGCGATTTTCTCCGAACGTATAATGTTTACAGAAAAACCGTACATACACGTTTATAGAACGAATTTTTATCTATGAATCAAAGTACTTTAGTATATAATAGACCCCTCGGGGCACGAACTAGATTTTTTTAAATCTTGTTTTTGCTCTCCTGTTAAATGACGATTTTAGACTTGTATCACTTTTCACAGGAGGCACAGACATTAATCTGCGGTAGTTGTACATACCTACATAATTATATTGCCAAAAATAATTTACGACAAAAAAATTATAGAGACTTTGCTTGACTGTTTAATACCGTGTTTTACATACGAATTATATAAGAAAAAATAATTGAATAAAGATCTCTTTCCCTAACTTAAAAAAGGATAAGTCTTTCTTTTGAATGACAACGTATTTTATTGTAACATATTTTGTCATCACAGATTTGCAAAAAGGCCGAAACTACTACTAAGTTGATAAGATCTTGGAAATAATTACATTTTAAATTAAACCTGTTAATATAAACTTCCTGAACACCTAAATATTTCAACCAATTAAGTAAGTCAGCAAGTGGTGATAGAAAATTAGCAATTTTTTTAATACATTAATGACAATACAAACAGGCGACGCTCCCAATCGCAAAGGCACAGGAGCTTTGGAACGCACCATATTAAGATTTCGAGTTAACGTCCTATGGTCGTTATTCACATGATGTATAGCGTTCAAAATTAGGTCGGATTAGTGATTTCACGGACGTTTTTAGTCGATTTGGTCGACACGACCCATATTGGGTTACGAGCCTGCTTATTCAATGCTGCTTCCTTTTAGTACAGGTTTTTGGGATTGTAAACATCGCTATGAGCTTTTAAGCGGTTTTGAGTGTAGGGAGAGAAGTTCATGCGAGTTCAAAAGAAATTGCTGCGTTTGACAGTTAGGTGTATTTAAGTTGTATTTAAAGTTAAGTGTATTTGTTTATTTAAATGGATTAGAGCGTTTCTTTTTTTTATCACTACGTCCATTTGTAACTTTTCTGCAATTTTTAGTTACTTTCACTCTGAATTGTCCACTCTTTTCTTTACAATAGAAAAAAAAAACACGAAAATTCCATACAAATTTTGTAATTTCCTTTTGTGTTCAATACAAAGTGTATAAAGAATAGTTATACATTAGAAACAAAAACTGGGACATTTTTTCTCCTATTGCAATGGAAATAAATCATGATTCTAAAAAGACGGTTTAACATCAACTAACAGACTAAGCTCGTCGACGAACTCGATGTCGAGGTGTAAAAAATGTCTGCCATCAAAAGAGTTACTTAGGAAATAGTTAATAATGGATCCTGTCACTTTTATACCTCTTTTCTTTTACTAAAAATCATGCTAGAAGTGGGTACGAAGCATGAAATGTGAAATATTGTAAAAATACAAATAAACACAAACCAGCACCTAACTAGTAACCAATAAACATTTACTAAATACCCGCAGTGGCACATTCAAATGCCCATTACAGTCCGGTATCGTGCGCCCATATCGTCGATAACTTGTAATCATTGTACTAACAATCACACCACTCATAACGAAGCAAATTGTCCCTCGGAGGTCTTCGAGTGGAACACGCACTTAGAAAAATGTGCGCCCGCGGCTGTTTCTCTGCACTGTACGCATTAAGACATATGCTGGAAATGATACTGAAATTAGCTTTAATAAGCGCTATTTTGAGACAATAATAAAGAATGGAGTTATGATGAAATATGCGAATATATATCACGTCTTGAGTCGAGTTTAGCGCGGTATGTTTTGGCAGCAGCCACGGCTCTTACGTGAAGGGCTAAGGGCTAGCCAGAAGTAGGTAAAATACTTGTGCGTCATTAAAATTTTTGGGAAGAAGAAATCGTGTTTCGTCAAATATTTAACTCAATTACAAATATACTTAGGGCCGATTGTTCAATCACCAGATAAATTTATCTGCCAGTTAAAACTATTGCTATCCTTTTTTCGCGTCATATAAAAGAAAAGTGACAGCCAACATTTATCGGACAGATAGGTATATGTTTTATCTGGTGATTGAAAAATTTGCTCTTAACTAAACAGTACACAACCGAAAGAATTAAATACAGAAAAAAGAGTAGGAGACAACGGATGGTCTTATTACTACAGAAGAAACTTTGGTCGAATATCACGTTTAAATTCCTTAAATAGGAGCAAAGCAAAGCACGTGAAACGTCATAGTGAAACAAAAGGGGGTTCTCTATTGGAAGGCATAAAGTTTTTTAGACTAATATTGTTTCGCATAACACTTTTCGCCGAAATTGCTTTTTGCATAATCATTATTACGCATATTTTATTTTTTAAAGCATAACATTAAAAAGCATAAATACAGGAAGCATAATAATTGTCATCAAGACTTATGTCTATAAGCATAAACATAAATAGGCATAATGATCAAATGGCATCATATTATTATCAATATCCATAACAGTATTATGCCAAAAAAATAGTAAAGTTTTGTACCAAAGGCTCGTAGTACCTAATTATTGCTATTCATACCAATGCTATGCATACTTATGTCTGAATATTATTTAAGAACTAAATCGATGTCGATGGTGGTCCGCGAACTATTCCGCGATGTTTAGGCGCTTCGGGCCTGGATTTCATACTAACCTAACCTAATAATAGTAAATACATGGTAACAACGAAACTGAGTTTTTAAATTATGCATAGTGACATTCATACCAAATAATTATTAGCCCAAACAATAGTATGCGTAATGTGTATTCGGCCAATACAAATTAGTCCAAATGAAATTATGCTATTAGCGTAGTAGGAATGCCAAAAAAGTATTAGGCCAAAGTATTATTATGCGAAAGTACTGTAATGCCAAAATTAACTATGCCAAATCAATTATGCGAAAAGACTATTAGTCTAAATAAAATTATGCATTCCAAGGGGATCCCACAAAAGGGATACATTTACGTCTTCATATCGAGATTTGCTGGACACAAAATCAATCACGTGGAAAGAGCTGAAGCTTGCAGTGCATGTTTATCAGCAACCGCTTAGGCTCGTTGCTCCCGAAGATTGCTCGTAAATTGTCTCAAAACATGTCGAGCTATTCTAAATATACCTATCTACATAAAAACGTGGTTATGCTTAAAACGTGAAACATTACAAACGTCCCTGACTGTTTTACATTTCGAGTTAGACCTAAGTTATAACTTTAAAATAGTTGCTTACATAAAAATTATGTCAAAAAATAAAAGCCCAACAAAGAAGGATCCAAGCAGTAAAATCCTAATGCAAAGGTGTGAGTGTGAACGTGTTCTTTACAAACAGGCATTCAATATGACCAATTAATTCCATCCAAAAATACCATAAAACAGAAACAGCGTCTCGTGAAGATATAATAAGGCTGTTCTTAAACAATAGGGTGCTACCCGCCTCGAGAAACGAACAAATTAAGAATGCTCTCATGGACATTCTCCATTATAACTTGAACTCCCGGCGGAACTTAAATTCTGTATACTAGAGGGCTAACAGAACTGGCGATGGTGGTCCTGCAGCGTAAACACGGAAATTCTCTTGCGAGTTAAAAATATACTTTTAACTAGCGCCTGCCCGCAGTTTCGCTCACGAGTTTAATTTGTGGCTTTATTTTACTACGAAATTTAACGGGCTGTGTTGAAACATCTTTCTAACTATCGTCGTGTATCTTGGAACAGGAGTCTAAAAAAATACCTGCGTACTTTTTAAATAGTGATTACCGGATTATAAGTTCCAGTGGCACTTAGACTGACAGACACACACGTGTCACACGTACACAAAATAGCGATAAAACTTATTATCCTAACTAATATTATAAATCGGAAAGTGAGTTTGTTTGTTTGTTCCGCTTTCAAGCCGTAGCTACTGAACCGATTGCTTTGAAATTTTGCAGACGTAAAGTTAGAAGTCCGGATTAAATAAACTAGTACTTTTTATCCCGGAAAAAAATTATGTTCCCGAGGAAATGTTCGCTTTATACCGCAATATAACCGAATTCCACGCGGGCGAAGCCGCGGGCGGAAAGCTAGTAAAAAAAAATTGAAAAAAAACATATACTTACGTTTCATTAAATTAGGAAATTTATCTAAAAAGTTAAGAGGTATTAGTTACTGGTTGCTAGCAGCCTAAAATATCGACGATAAAAATGGAAAGGAGTTTTTTTTAAACCCGACAGATCTTAAAGCAGATTTTATTTAATTTATCATGAAAATTTCACGGTTGAGTTACTTTAGTATAAAGACTTTTCAGTACCTACTTATTGTTTTATGTCTTTCGGTGCTTAAAAGTTTACGACTTTAGATATAGTGTTACTTGAAAAAGTTTACAGTTATTTTCAACCTTTGTCGTTATTATTTTAGTTGTTCTAGTAGTTAAGTTGAAACACTTTCCTGACAATGTCTAACGAATTGCAGTTTACTAACTCAGAAGGTTTAAGTCCAAAATCTCAAGCGACAGTAATTATACTGACTGTCTTTTCCTTTACGCCATAACATAACAATGCAACACTGCTGCTTTACGACAAGAATAGCGGGTAAGATGGTGGTAGCGATTTGGACGGACGCAACATAAAGTCCTACAACCCGCAAAATAATTATAATAAATATCACACATTTACACACAGCAATTTTTGTAGGTACATCCTGAATTCAACTTTGGCAAAATAATTCTTAGCAACATAGACTACAGTGATGAAACGTACACAAATACACACACGTAAAATACTTCTTCCTCCTCAAAACCACACATTTCACCGTCTAAAAATAAACACAAGAACATTCAGGCGTCTATAAACCACCCTAAAAGATATTAAATCATCCCCAGCGTTCCCGGTACTTAGCAATTTAATTTTCTTTCGCAGCGGACCTGAAACTTTTTTATGTGTTCCGACATGTAAATGTAATGTCGCCCTTGATAATCAACACAATTGCCCGGGAGTTGTGCCTCCTGGTTTATCTACGGCTGTAGAAGATCTAATCCAGATGTTGCCGACTTCTGGCAAAGAATAACTTGCTAGAAGGTTTTAAATCTATTGCGCATTTGTAGGCTTAGTACGACATAACGGGCAAGTTAACTGCTTGTCGTAGTCTAGCGTCTCTAGTTAGATACAAGTGACAGGTGTGGTCTATCTTGACTTGTAAGGAAGTAAGTAAGTGATTACTTTACTGTACATAAAGGAAAAAAACACGAAATACAAAAAACCCTAAGCCTAAGCCTGCTAATTGGAATTTATACTATCATGGCGAAAACTACGTAAGCATCGAGTATAAAAGTCATAATGTCAACTTTAGTATAGAAACCTGTAAGTAGTTTGTATTAAATTTTGCGTATATCATCAACTTTCACATCTCAACTCTGTATCGTCTTTCAGCAGCTGATGTAAGCTTACAATAGAAAATATCCTGTCTGTACTTTCAAGACTTTTAGTCTTTGCCAAAACTAAGTTGGTTAAACGCCTCCCGGAGGTCTCATAGAGGGTATCTGTTTAATCTGCAAGCGCAAAATATCGCATAGCATGTTTATTAATGTGGTGTGCTTTTATTGCTTCTATTGTTGGCAATTTATTCATCCCAGTACAAGTATGGGCAAAAGCAATTTAGCATCAAAGCCAGTTTTCATAAAATGTAGTTTACTTATCTATTATTCTAAAGGTCTCTGTTAATCTTTGGACACCTTTCAAATAATGACTGTTATCACCTGGAAATCGATGTCATGGCGAAGACGATTACCATTATTTTTTTGATAAATTAGCAAGACTTTTTTGATGAAAATTTAGTTTCATACTAACAGCCAGTTAATACAACATCATGCCAAGGATTTGCTACAAAAAATAACCTCCTTTTTTAATTACTGTTTTTTGTCAGCATGTGAGAAAAAGTTCTAAGACTCAAATCTATCTGTGAACGAACTTTCGGCCACTTGGCCGTGACAAGAGTGAAGACAGCATATTTTGTTGTCTACTTATTCATTACAAATTAGAATGGATGCCAACCACTTGTTTGCTCTCTATTCCTAAAAGTCATTCTAAAAGTGAAGGTCCAGACATTTCCCATCAAATCAAACAAAAGAAGACCTTGACACACTTCCAAATCCTATCGGTCAACGTCAACGAAAAAGTAATGGATACAAAACTGTAATCAGTTGTAATGTTAGCAAAATCATTTAAAACAAGCTCAGAAAAGACAAAAGTGACAGTGACAGGTTGCAGCAAACCACTAAATTATACCCGCAGTTTTGTCTGCACAGAATATTAGACTCAAGGTATAAGTTGACACTTTAAATCATACATACAGCAGCAGAGAATGTCGGTGAATCGTGTTGCAATGACAGCAGACACGATTATCAATCCCAATGAACCAATTTTCGATACGTCAATACTACGCTGACAGAGCTCTTCAAGATTTGTGACTGGATGACTGCAAATGATGACATTAATCACGCTAGCCAGTATTCCCAAATGGGGTAAGCAGTGCACTTGAAACGTTACTTTGGCAAAATCATGACTATTCCATGATTCGTAGCGACTATTACCAAGCTAAAGCTGTTTGGGTTTTAAGTTAGATAAAATAAGTGACAGGTTGCGAGCCTAACGCCTAAAATATACCTTAACATATTAATACATACATACATACTTCCTTAACCGCCTCTAAATCCTTGTCTATTCAAAAGTCCTTGTCTATCCAAAAGCAAAATCCATTTAAAACCATCTAACCGTTTTCGCACGATTGCCCACAAACCATACCATTTTCAATGAAATGAATATAAGTAATAGTTTATCTATGTCAGTAGCTCATCGTTTAGCCTTGTACCTGAGGATCTCAAACAAATGCGGACTCTGACTAACCTCTTGTACTTCGTCTTATGGCTCCGCGTCCATTGTTCAAGTGACAAGGTTCGCGATAATATTGAAATACCGCACGTGAATAGGCGGGACCATTCATCTATATTTCTAGCGCCGTCTGTGTACATACGATTGGGTATTGCGTCAAGCATGACTATTAGTTGCAATACGGCCATTTACTTGCGTATTTTATGCATCGTCAAGCTTATATTAGTTGCAAGATACAGGCCTGTACCAGACCTGACCATTCTAAAAAAATTGACTGACAAAATAACATTATGTACCACTTTTCTAATATAAATTGTCAGTCGATTTTTTGAGTCTATTTTGTGATGTTTCGTACCAGACGAATTTAAAATATCGTGTCAAAACTGTAATTTTTGTGGATTAAAAAAAAACGAAAGATACATTAATTTGTGAAAAAGCCCTTGTAAGCATTGGTGTGCCAAAGCTGAGCCCAAACTCTCATACTGAAACCTGGAAAGTGAAAATTGGCATTAAGGTTCAATTAATGATAAAGTTCAACTGTAACAAATTATCCTTTTTAAGGATAAGTTCACCTTTGTTTCCGCAACATCATTATTATTTGTAAGGTAAAAGTACCAATACTCGACGCCTCAACGCCCAATAGATGACACCCATCTGTCACCTGTCTTACTATGACATAAGGTTGCAAGTGCCAAGTATTAGGTCAGTGTCGAGCACAGGGACGTTTACCTTATTCGTTTTAGTTAACCACTTCTACAGAAGAAACGAAGCATTGTTAGGTAGTCTAAATCCAACACCGAATGGAATAGTTCTGGTACGAGCATCATTAAAAGATTATTTTCTTTGCTCTCCAAAATATCTGTCCGTATGTTTGTCGTTACGTAAATCTTGGCACCGTGTGATTAGTTCATTGTGCCCGAGCTACCGTTTTGTGCCTTGACAAGGTCATCGTAATAAGTGCCATTGATACTTAATAAAAATGACTTTCTATTGAAATCAATTTTGTAATATTGAACATGACTGGACCTTATGTAACGCACAGTCCATGAGACGAGTTTTGTGGGTTTGACGGATTTATGTAATAACGTTATTGAATTGATTGAGGAGATTGGTAATTAAGACTTTTGTGTGGTTAAGTTACCTTTAACACTGTGTTTGTCTGTTGCAAGCGTTCCTCATAAGAAGAAGTTATTGAATTGTCAAGATTGTCTATGTTTAAGCTTGATCTGCCGTAGTGCGGAATTTTCGTGGAATCTCTTTTATGTTAAATTAAGATTTATTTGCAGACTTGCAATTTGATTTACTTAAAATTATACGTTTACTACGTGAATTCGAGACTGATATTTGTAAAAATTGATCGCATATTGACCGTATCTATAAGACTATCCAAAAAAAATAGTATGAACCAGTAAAATTTTCAACTGCCTACAATTTCAGGCCAATTAGCATACACCGACCTGCTTTAAAGAGATTATTCTTCTTTTCTATTAGAAACTTAAAGCACACGACCAAATTTCTGACTTCTCACTTCATTCAAATTATTTTCACACATTTTATTGCAGTCAACCCTTTCACTGCCTAATCGAACACGTAGGAACAAATTATTATTGTCAAACACACAACAATACGGGGCGTAATTCACATTATAATGATCGGAAGCATTAAGACAGATGTACGTAATTTACGCCAGCAAGGGTTAAGGGAAGTCCGGACGGACACAGCTGTTGCAGCCAATACCACAATCACTGTGAATGTAATTGTTACCTGTATTTTTAATGTTAACGTTGTTTACAAAGAAACATGAAGTAAATACATAGCAATCCATAAACCATGCCTGCGTTTCCTAAAATAAGGTGGACACTCTGGACAGAGCACACAACACAAAAGCTTACATACTTATTTAGACAAGACAATGACTATTCCACGGCTTTTAGCCACGATTAGCATCTGATTAGGTAGGATACAATTTAGATAAAAGGTTTCTAGATGGCTAGGCTGACGCCTAAAATAAACTATAACCTATTTTTCCTTAGTTGCCTCTTACGACATTCACGGAGAGGTGTGGCGTCAGGTTAAAATTTGTAATACTTATGTCTCTCCATTTCTTACTTGGACGTTATTACAGTCTTTGGTTTCGGGTTTAGAATATCACCTGTACATTTCTTCCGTAGATGTCATACGATCATTTAAGTTAGGACTGAAGTTTAGGTATACTTTAGAATGGCAGCCTCTCACTATTAGGGCGTTTGTGCACTACCATGAATTTTACGGTCCGGCTTTTTCATTGAGGTCTCGTCTCGCTTGCTCTTCCATTAAATTGTATTGACGTGAGCGGGACGGCGCGACAGACCTTAAAAAACCGGACGGCCGGAACTGAAAATTCATGGTAGTGCTCAAGCGCCCTTATACTTTCATCTGTTAAACCTAAGATTACTTTAGATGTGGCTATGAAACGTGACAGTGTCGTGAATTGTCTATGTCAATTGTACATGTATTGTATGTATTTATGATATTTATAAGTTCTAAGATAATTGATAGTGTTTCTTCATTATCGTCAATTTTCTAATTTACAGAAGAGTCCGAACTATTTTAAAGCCTGAAAGTAGCCATCGTTGTAATTATAAAACCACACAAGCACTAAACCTGAGACCCTTGTATTAAGTATTCCAGTCCAGACTATAAAGAGAGTTCGTTGTCTGCACTAACAGAGAACAGGACCCTGTAACCTAAGCACCTGTGATGTATCTGACCGCATCAAACTAACGATGTATGTAGTCAAAGGTAAATTTATCTGCTAAAAGCATTCTGTGGTGCTGTAGTGTAAGATGGACATAGTTTATGTGAAGGTTGTTTTGAAGGTTTTTTGACTACAAGTTAGGTGCTCTATTCGGGATCCTATCGTTTTACCAAAAAGATTTTCGTCAAATTTCATTACCCAAACAGATTTTCCCAAATGTTTTATGTGCCAAAACAATCTCTCACATAAAGTCGATACGCAAATTTTCATTTGGCCAAATTTTTGTTCAGCAGAATATCACTACGAAAAATGACATTCAGGCATTTAG
>BHDV01037708.1:183942-194978 GCA_005406045.1 Adoxophyes honmai | reverse complement strand
TTTATTTGGCAAATGGAAATCTTCGAAACATTTTTTGGGAAGCGAAAATTTGGCAAAATTTTTTTGGTCAAACATTAGTAACCCGCTCTATTCACCTTTTATACCGTAACATAATTTAATTATGTATTTGTATTATGTGAATCAATCAATTATTTTATTCTTTCTGGTTGCCATGGTTACGTCTCCAGTCCAGCCACTCCTGGCATATTTTTAGGTATTAAGTTAAGAGGTACAATAGTGACAGGTTGCAAACCTATCGCCTAAAACCTATTTCTTAAGTCGCCGCTTACGACATCTACGAAATAAATAGAAAGGTGTCATCGACACCACACGGTGATTTTTTGTCTATTTGTAAACCTTAAAAGCTAAAAATTATATACATGCATACATACATACCGTCACGCCTCTTTCCCACAGGGATAGGCAGAGACTACTTTGTTCCACTCGCTACGATCCTGACATACCTCTTTTGCTTCATCCACGTTCATTAGATTCTTCATACATGCTGGTCGATTTCGGGTACTCTTGACCTGACCCGTTTCTAAAACGTCCGCGATTTGGCCACGGAACGTCCGTCTAGGTCTTTCCCTCTTAACACATCCATTCACACTTCCAGCATAGATCTGTTTAGTCAATCTTCTTTCATCCATCCTCTTGACATGACCAAACCAGCTAAGCATACTTCTTTCTATTCTAGTCACTTTATCTACTTTCACACCAGCTCGTCCCCTTAACTTAAAAATTACAACAACAATTAAATTGACAGTGTTGCTTATGAGGGTCAAATAAACCACTTGGTGTCGGTGAGTATTTTTATAACGTACCTACTTCTAAATAAAGAAACCTGGGATCATATCACCAGCAATTCAAATTTCGAATTCATATATTATGTGACATACATCGAAGTATTCGTAATAATAGTGGTTGAACAGATGGCGATTGCTGACCGTCGGGACCGTCCACAACCGGAATACGCAAATTACCGGCAGTGGTGTGTAATTAGTGCATTTTACGAGTCGTCGGACCGTGTGTATGTTACGTAGAAAGCACTTTTAGATCTGACAGCACAAAAAAAAAATGGAACGCGGGTTAATTCAAAAAGAACTGCATTGTTTTTTTTACGTCAGGACTGTGGCCAGTACTTTCTGTATTTATGAGTGTTTTTCTTATCTCATATAAAAAAGATTACTATAGGTAAATGAAAGTCGTAGCGATTCTTAGTTTTTTTGAAATTAATATCGTTTAGTTTTCCATATTTACACAATTTAGTTTCTATTACGTTAGGTTATGCACTAAGAGCATTTTTACTTCGATAACTCTAGAACAAGTTTGTCAAAAATTTGGCTTAATAATAAGAACCTACGAAACGTAGAATGGCTTTGGCTATGGAATGTTTTGTATGCTCTGTCTATGAATGGCTACGAATTAGCCCGAAACATGTCGAGCTAAACTTGATTTAAAACGTGAGTCATCTGTTACACTATTTTTCAAAACCATGACTATTTCACGTTTCGTGGCCACATCTATCATATTTTTTTTAGGATTTACTTTTCGCCTAACGCATACTTAAACCTATTTCCTTGGTCGCATCTTACGACATAATCGCAGGATATTGACGTAATGCTTTTGTTTCCGATGTAAATGCAGTTTAATGGTACTTTTAAATACGCTTATGACCGTACGGTACCCCGTTGGGGTGCCCCTACATACTACAAACATGTGTTCCTAAATGGGGTAGGCAGAGCACACGAAACGTGCCGAGATAAAACCATGATCGCTTCGCAGCCACTTCTAGCATAGTTTCAGGTTTGCAAAGGAAGAGGTAGAATAGTGACAGGTTGCTAGCCCGTCGCCTAAAACATACCTAAACCTATTTCCTTAGTCGCCTCTTACGACATCCAGGGCAGAAATGGTGAGGTGTTTTTCTATCCCGACACCACACGGCAAACATACCCTACTATGTTGTAGCAAACAGTGATTCGCTTATAAAAATCAAGCATGCATCGGGTACGGTTTGTTTAGCGACCACAATGCTCCACACTAACGAGTCGCGACTGAATAAAACATGCTTGAACAAGTGCAGGTGAGGAGAGCCAGCGGAGGGTAAATAATTGGCGCTTATTATACTACAGTAGAAACTTTGAAGTATGAAACATACTTACATACACCTCGCCTGCATTCCAAAGTGTGTTAGGCAGAGTATCCAAAACGTTACATAGTTAAAGCCATGACATTTCGTAGCCACTTTTGGCATAATTTTAGGTATAAACATTGTTGATAGAGGTCTGTCGCTCATAGACCACTACAAAATCTTTAGGATACATTCTTATGGCGGCCTATATTAGATTGTAAAATTTGGTATCTAAAAACACAAGATTAAAGGAAACAATCCTTAAATCGCAAATTTGTGTTTTCAACGCAATAAAGAAAACACTTTAGCGATTACAAACTAGTCTAGTCGTAAATGACAGTGGGTAACGCTAAATTAAGTTTCTATAATGAATCTGTTATCCTTTATCTTACGATTTAGCTTGATAACAACTAATGTTGTATAGATGGTACGGAATCCTTCGTGCGCGAGTCTGAATCGCACTTGGCTGTTTTGTTCTAAGTCTAAGTCAAAGTGATGCCTTGTTCAATTAGAAATCTACCAAGGAAATTATTGAGAGAAGTCCAAGTGAATTTTTAATTTTCAAATTCCTGAGCACGTATTTAGTAACCAATTAGATATCCAATGTTAATTAGACAAGCTAAGTTAGACTCTTTCTAAGTCCTTAAGCAAATACACTTCATTGGCTAGCTTGTCTAAAAAATTATCAAGGAATTGTAAAAATGTATAAAGAAAACTACCATCAAGGTAATTGTTGGTTCTATCTGTGCAGAGTATAGTCGATGTGACTGGCATATGAAGTTTCTCTACTTGACGAGTCATAAGATATTTTATATTAAATTTCCATTCAACTTCATATTAGTTACAATTATGTAGGGAAATCTTAAGACCCTCTAAAATACGTACATGAGTACATTATACACGTACCATGCCTCCATTCCCAAACGCAAGGCAAACACACGAAACAATATAAAAAAACACACGCACATTATTTAGATGTCAAGCTAGTAAGAGAGCTAGTTATAATAGTGACAAGTTGCTAGCTTGTCGACTAAAATACACCTAAACCTATTTGCCTAAGTCGCCTCTAGGACTACTACGCGGGACGGACGTACCTAATCACGTATGAGTATGATTTTTTTAAGACTGATTTTTGATAATGCTTCTTAATGAAAAGAGTTTAAAATATCGCTGACTGATGTCCTAAAAAATATGGAACTTGATATTTCTGGTTACTTGCACCAGTAAACTGAAAGTAGCGTTCTGCTTCGCACAATAGACTTGGTTTGGTAACCTAAATATTGGATTGTAGTCGCATAAGCGTTCGCTGTGACAAAGTTTATTCATTCAATTGCATAATTTGACAGCCACAGTACATACTTAATAAAGTCCTTTTACTAACAATGCATTTATGACTGTACATCATACTTTTGACTATTTTACCTACATCTTATTTGAATATTTTAAAGCTGAAAGCTGAAAGGCAGAAACCCATTAACCACATAAAAATATAAATAAAGTAACGTCTTGTCTCCCGACGTAGACAAAAAAAGCAAATTATCCTCACGATTCAAATATCTGATGAAAACACCTAATTACACCACCTCTGTAATGACGCGAAATGACTATTCATTATGGCCGTAAAAAAAGAACTCCAGTGGCCACCGTCGGCAATTATCGTCATCTATTTGTAGTCTATTTTCAACGACGCACCTGTCTGATCCAAAAGATAACCTGTTAAATGGGTTCTATCAACGCTTGGAAGCTTCAGTATGTCACTGGAAAGTTAACATTCTCGTTTCCTTCCATAAAAACCATGGCTATTTATAACTTGCAATGTCGCTTAACCATTTTGATCGACGGCAGGTGGTGGCTGGTGATTTTTGCATTTAATTACATTGGAATTCGAACCAGTTTTGAGGGTATGCGCTTTACTGGTTTCACTGAAACCACGTCATAGCATCAAAAATTTCAACGATGGAGTTTAGAAAATATTTTATTTGAACTAATTCGTGCATTACGATAGAACGCATGCGGCTCTACTAGCTTCAGCTAAAGATATAGTACCATTTTTGAAGATTTTTTTTTTAGTACTGTAGTTGAGTAAAGACTCAAATTATTTTGAAGTTCCTGTAAACGAAGAAAATTTTCGTCAGATACCTTTTTTAAAGTATTTATTTTTAAGAAAAATACAAATAGTCAGTCAATTATTTATCTCAATCAAAGCGAGATATTGAAACATTTATTTTGACAAGTCGACTAACAGCTAAAATAAAACTTTAAAAAAAAAGTTATATTAGCAAGAAAAACACACTTCAAATATTTTACTTTTCTACAAAATATTTGCATGTTCTTAAGACTGGCCAATGCTATATATGAAATAAAACACATACATTATTACTTTTTAGACGGCGTAAATAAAATTGTACTACATTCTATCTAGTTAGCATGAAGCATTTTGGGCAAAGATGTTATCATCCCGCAGCCATTCGGCAGCGGATACAGAAGTTGCAAATCTGGTTGTCTCCTGACAACGTTATTTGTTTCGGTCCAATTAAGTTACAAAATTTAGGCTAATCGTTCTGCCTGTCGTAGATAAAAAGAGATGGCAAAAACTAGAAACCTGTAGTTATTTGCTTGCCTAATTAATTATGCAGTTTACTTTGTACCGGTGATCATCGTCGCCTAAAAAAGGCTTGAAGCTTGGTTTTTTATTGCTACTTAAAAACAGAAAACACGATGTTATCGCAAACGGCAGTAGCTGAGAAGAGAAATGGACTTTACGTTAGTGACACACGAAATTTGATATATAAAAAACAGTCCAGTGAATTTTTTTTTGTCGGCTGACGTGATTTGATAAACTTTAAACTGGGTACAATGACATGTGTAGTGATTAAAATTAAGTGTGTATTACATTGTCTCTGGTATTCTTTGGAACATTATCATTAATTCACAAAAAAAAACAAAAGCAAAGGAGAAGAGAAGGCGAAAGATTTATGTCTGAATGTGATTGTGAAGTCTTTTATTTTAAATTCCCAAACAACATTGTTTACAATCCTTTGAATTTCGCAACAATGTCATTGTCTCCCGCAATTTGTCACAGGTTGTTGGCAATGGTCTAATTATAATAATGAACACCACTATCGCGTCGTGGAAATTACGCGAGTCATATGGCATAGTACCTGGGTTTTTTATGGGTGACAATTTTATATTAATTGCAAGCATGTTGTTGATACGTTCGTCGTCCTTCTCGGCAGCTGACGGACGTGGCTTGCGGCGATTGCCAAAGAATAAATGATTAAAAAATGTCGTGATCTTAAAATATTGTCGTATGTTCACAGCTCTGGGGGTTTTGTTTTGCATCTGTCGTTTAAAGTTACCTTCATATGAATCGGTAAAGAAATTCTTTTCATTTTAAAAATGAAGGTTACTGGAATATCTTTTCAATTTCAGTAAGAATTAAAAATTACATACATACATACATACAGTCACGCCTGTATTCCCAAATGGGGTAGGCAGAGCACACAAAGCGCTACACAGATAAAACGATGACTGTTTCACATTTTGTGGCCACTTCTAGCATATACTTGTCAGGTTTTAAGGTGGCAGGTACAATTTATTGACAGGTTGCTAGCCTGTCGCCTAAATGTAAGTACTTTAACCTATGTCCTTAGTCGCCTCTTACGACATCCACGGAAGAAATGGAGAGGTGTTATTCTAAACCCGACACCACGCGGAATTAAAAATTGTCTGCTTTCATTTTCACTCCCGTTCTGTAGGTGTTTTTAATTCAATTTACTGATATGCTTTAAAAACGTGTCAGAATGAAAAAAAACAATCACCTACTTTTGAATATCCTGCTTTCAAACGGTGACAACAGTTGTTGAACTTAGTTAAACAATACCTAATTAGTGCATTTTTGTCAACTTTAGCAAGGTAAACGATCCAATGACTGAATTGATCAAATGACCAATGATTCGAAATTTCCAGCTTTAATTTAAAGACATTAAATTGAAAATCATCGATTTCATTTTGAAATAAGTTTTCAAATATTCAGTTGCTCATTAGCTCGGCAAACATGTATTCTCCTAGTTTAGGATAGTTTCTACGTAAAATATTTAATTGTGAACTGCCCTCGGTCACAGAGTATACTAGTAGAGGATTACCACTTCTGACTACCCGCTCATGCAATCAACAGGTTGTATATCCAGAGGAGCAACATAGTTTTTGTATGACTTTTTACAAGCTTCTGTCGCGCGCCCTGCCTCGCAATTATTGTGAAACTAGTATTTCAAAAGTTGTTCGTAATTAACAGGTTGCACGGCATCTGCTAGTTGCATTAAAGACCTATATACAACTTTTAAACTGCAAGTCGTGTCTTATGGCAACGTTATAGAGCCACGAGTTGTATGAACAGGCATTTTGTGGCTGTATAAGAGTTATTGGTTTTCTGTATTTGGTGATTAACAACTGTCTTCCATAGCTTTATTATTTTTAACGTCTCCGTACTGCCCCCGGCTCGGACAGGGTTCCATTTTGTAAATGTTACCGTACCAACTCATTTAACACAGAGTCGACGGCGTTTTACTTAAGTGACTGTTTAAATAAATGTTAAAAAGTGATGGATAACTCGTTTTAGACGTAATTTTCTTTACGTTAGTACTTACTGTCGGTTATGAGTGAACTAAACTGCTTCATAAAATAGGTGGTAATGACGTCTTGGAGTAGAAAAAGTAAGAATATTATTAAAGACGTTAATGAATCGCCTTAAAATATTTTCTTCTCATCTGCTCTACACATTTATTTATTAAAATGCCTAGTACTAAATATAAATAGGTGTATTTACTATTTACTGTTTCTTTTTTTTACCTTAACGACAAACAACTCTTTTCAGGTCCTCAGTTTCTCTGGGGAGACTGCTCAGCGCTTTGATTCTCATTGCTCACTGACCTTCGATTCTTCTAGAAACGTAAAAACCTGGAAAATCCGCAAAACAAATATTGCTCGAAAAAAACGCTACACTGCATACCAAAACTAAACAAAAAGTGGCTAACAGCACCGACAAATCAATGGTGCCACCATCACGCGGGAATCTGAATAAAAAATGGCCGAAAACCGGCGCTGAGCCCAACAAAGTGCCGCGGACGCCTTAAATATAATGTATTTTCCGATAGTCGAATTGCAGCATCGCGCGGTCACAAATCTTTTACGATAAATTTTATCCTACAGCGGTACTAATGAAAGAAGTCACAGTTTTTTCACTTTAGTGTCCCTTCGTTCTTGTTAGGGATGACCTTGACAAAGAAAGTCTTCCAAACAGAACAATAGAGAACTTAGATTCTTTACTACAAGCAATCTTCAATTTTCTATTTTATAAATATTAACATACCTACAACGCAGCCATTTCCAGCAGGTATCCATTTTTGATTTAAAACAGACGAAAGGTGTAAAAAGTTACCAGTTGCTAGCTTGTAGCCTGAAGCATATCCTTAGTCGCCTCTTAGACATCCACAGAAGAAATGGAGAGGTGTCATTTTAATCCTTACCTCTAATTTAAATACTTTTCTTCTGTAATTAGCAATGATATTTCTGCGTGGTCACAAACTCTCTTCACTTACAATTTGTGATTATGCCTATACTAAACAGATAATTTCTCTCAGTATCCGTGAGTATGTTACCCCTAGTACCACTTCCGTGATAGTTTGGCGGCGGTCAGCGGTCAACCCCACGCCGTAACTGCATTCGTGAATTATGCTCAGCGTATGTGGTGACCAGCGCTTTTGTTGGCACGTACCAGTAAGGAGCATTGCTCACACCTGCGCCCTGTTATTAGGAATTGATGTGATAAATCTTGGGAGTGTTTATTGAAAAAGGGGTGGCTCAAGTCTAGTTACAATCTGATTCAGCGGAAAGAAAAAGGGAGGACGGAAAATTGTGAAATTCCTTAAAGATGAGATCTATTGCTACTCATAGGTAAGTAAGTATTTAAATGTTCTACGATGAATAAGTCCTTGTACTGTTTGTGTGTTCATCGGAATTTGGCTAAGATGGTGTATGTCTCTTTGAAAATAGTTCTGGTCAAAAAAAAAAACTTAAATCTCTCCTGTTCCATATTCCATTACATCTTTTAGTACTCCGTGTATTTAGGTTCGCAGTCCGTTCAACTTCAAACCCACCTGATGCTATTAGGTACGTTTGCTTATTTACTTGGCCCAGTTTCCAACAACATTATAATTTCAATGTACTAAAAACGCATACAACTATCGACTTATTATCAAAATTATGGCTCTATTAACCAATCGCCTTATCGAAACGCCTCCGACAGCTGGTAGTACAAACCGGACAGGGAGTGGGTCGCGAAATATACCGCATAGTGATCTAGATATACCCGCAGGTAACTTAAATATGCAGTAGATAAAGCAAATACAAGAACAACTGATTGGTAATAGGAAACAGAGTTAACGGCAACTAGCTTTAGTTGAAATATACTGGGCTAGCAACCTGTCACCGCAATATCACGTTTAACCATCTAGTTACCTTGAATTTGTTAAACGTGGCACTGGATTTTTGAATTCTAGTGCTCTGCCTACCCCTTCTGGGAATAAAGGCGTGAGAATATGTATGTATGTATGTATTAGGTTGAATAATTGGTGAAAGAGATATAATTACTGACCGATTGCTAGCCTGTTAATAAAACAAACCTACTTTCAAATCTCTGCTGAATCTTATCGTAACTTTTGTAACATTTTAGGAATTTTATGTTTTTTTTTTAATATTTTGACGTTAGCTAATGTTTTTTTGGTACTGGCCAGTACTATCAATAGTTACGAATAGAGAACGTGTAAACAAAACAAACACGGAAAAAATAGACACGTCACCTACGCCTAACAAAAAATACTTGGACTTGGTATGGTAGGGAAATGGTATTTATGTCGAGTTTACAAGATATATGAGTGCAGCGTACTAATGAATGAAAAGGCGGAATGACGGCGGTGACAACTCTCGGACAACCTTAATTATCATAAAATATCGCATCTCACATCGTTAAATTAATTTACAACTGTCATGTGATTTACAGTGATAAAATGACATTTAGTTTATGGGTCTTTAGCGATACATTATAGGCATTTAATATTGAACTTTTATGTCTATGAGGTCAGAGAAGTCGAGATTCATAAATAATACGAATCAGACAAGTACAATAAATATTATTGAGCGTTCGAAGTCGGAGCGGAAAGTGAGAGGTAGGTTGTTCGGTCGCCATTTATTTGTCACGTCTCGATTGGCATTTGCCTAGAAAATTACAAATACTTCGTCTTGTTACGGAGGTAAACTTTACAAGCTTTAAATGTACTATCGAAAACTTTAATTCCTAAGCCACCATAGAACTTATTTGCGGTGAACGTCGTAGTGACGTTGCGTTGCTCGAGAAATAAATATTACGTTTATTATAACAAGTACTCCTTGATCGTGTGTCGGTCTAGACTCTAGACCCATTTTTTTTAGTCCAGTAAAAAAATTTAGGTAGATTATAAAATTATTTTGGCACTGAACATCGTTATTCTATCTTGCAGTTGTGTTTATTACTCAGCCATTATGACAAAGTGGATGGAACTTCCCAAACAATATTTCTCCATTGAAATGTCTGGAAAATATTGTTGGGAGTGTGGGTGTATGGGAAGGCCTAGATGGGAATTCCGTGACCTAATTGGGGATGTGTCAAAAAGGGTCAGGTCAAGAGTCATGTTACCTACTCGTAACTGACGAGCATGTATGAAGAGATAAATGAATGTGGATGAAGCAAAAGATGTATGTCAGGATCATGACAAGTAAAATAAAGTACTTAGTCTCTCCCCACCCCTGTGAAAAAGATTCATGTTCATACGATTATACATAGGAATTGATGACATCCTATTCCATAAAACAGTCTGTGAAACATTCAACCACATAGCACATAACTTCCCACATTAGAACATAAAAGTGCAAAACAACACAACGTCTACAGTAATTCTAACAAAACTATTACAGACATTTTGCCGAACCACTTGCGCAACCGCGTTTGTCACGTTCGCAAACTTATCGGCGGATCTGTACTTTTCAAGTAAATCGAAGGTCTCTATCTATCTTTATGTTTGTGAAATGTCACACTATCTGCATCTCGATCCAGAACTGCCAGATTTGACACTTTAAGAAAAAGATTTTTCGTTCAAAGTTTGATAACTCGTTGGTTGCAGCTTACGTAATTCTTATTGATTTTGTGCCAAAAATGGTAACTCTGTTGTGAAGGTTCAGAAGAAATTATTCTGCTTATGCAATGCACGAGCCAACGTGACATCTAACCAAGAAAATTTGCTGCGATTCATACATCTTTGTTTAAGAAATTTAGAAATCCAGAAATGAAAAAATGGTGTAAGTACATTTTTAAAACCATTATCCTGCATAAATCATTAGTAATTTTGTTACAGTCAGTTCATTAAGTTATTTATTTTAATTAAGTAATTATACCACAAATACAACAAGTATATAAAAACGAATAATCATTTTATCAATAAGGTTCAAAATCAAAACAAAAATGCTATAAAATATGCATCTATGTCTCACAAATTAATGTTGCGGTTAAAAAACAAAGTAAAATGAAAAGTAGCGAATTTCATTCCAGAAACAGTTTAAATTCAAAGTGCTACCATAATATAAATCACGGCAAACAAACTCGACGCAAGTGCAGGCAATATGAGACAATATGAGACAATATTTTCCAAACTTTAAAGCAATATTGGGTAATATTGAGATGTTTGGTCCAAAATGCCGGCGAAATTTTGTTTTATGGAATGCAGCGTTACGCTGCACAGTGTTTTTTTGGAGCTCATTTTGGGACAGCCTCATTTTATCGTATAATCAAATGCTACAATATATCACGAATATAAGA
>BHDV01037708.1:163185-181916 GCA_005406045.1 Adoxophyes honmai | reverse complement strand
TTTACGTTTTCTTTGTTGGTTTAAGAATCACAAAGGTTGTTTGTTTGCATAACACGCCGTACTTTAATAGGTAGTTTTGCAGCAGGAATCAATAGAGATACACTTTATTACATAATATAAAAAAGGAAATATGCTTTTTGTTACTTTTGTTATAAAGCTATTATAAGAATTTTGAGTACAGATACTTTTCTTTGATGATATGTATCTACTTACATAATGCCCATATTAAAAAAAGGGTAGGCAGACCTCACGGGACGACACATAGACAAAATAATGTCTATTGCACGATTATTAGCCTTAGTATATTTTAATGATTAAAGTTCAAATAGTCCCGTAAAATATACCCTAAACTTTGCTTATACAGAGGTGGTAGTCTAAACCAAAACACTTAATATACGGTGATGGAATAATCTGTGGACGTTGCAACGTAGCACACATTTTTGATAGGAGTGACAAAATGGATTAAACAAAAATACACAAAAGGAGAACAATGTTCCGTCATACAATAATTCGATCTTATTTTGACATACAGTGAAAATTGAGTCTTTATTTATTAACATACATCTTTTGTTTCTAGTTTCATAAATTAAATTCTTCTTACTCTTAACAGTCCAACCCACCTAACAAGTCTTTAAGTAAAGAGAGATAAATCAATGATTAATAAAAGAACCTACTGCATCTTAGTAATAAAATTGTATAGCTTTAGACAGAGAGATAGATTGGATATTATGAGAATCCAATAGTGATCACTTAATGGTACGTAACCTATTAGATACCAGCCCTGATTTCCATAAAACCTATAGATAAAGCCCATCGACTTCAGAACAAAAATATGACGCGATATTTCTCAAAGTTTCCAACAATGTTGAGGCGGCGTCCCCGGGCCCCTATTGTGTAATACGAGTAACTTGGACAAGTTGCTCGAAACTTAACCGACTCGCCCGAAAGGTGCGCTCGTAAACAAAGTCGAGAGAAGTTTTAATTACGCCAAATCGCATTGCGCCGCGCTTGCCAAGCATGTGTAGTCAAAATGCATAAAATATGCAAGTTTCAAGTCAGTTGGTCCCCAGATTGTGTTTGTGGCTTGGATGTGGCGGGAGAAAATGAGTGTTCGTGTTTTGTTTTGTTTCCCAAGCTCGAGCTAAGGTGACAATATTAGCTCTTCATAGTTTTGTAAGTGTGGGCCATGTAAGAATAAATCCTAGTCGATACTTTACTGACATCGTTTTGTTTTTAGTTTTGTATGCGTCTTTTGAAGCTAAGAAATGGAACTCCTGGTTTTCTGCACACCAATGTCAATATAATATTATCAAAAATACGAATAAAAGTACGTACAAGTATAAAGGTTTAGGGTTTAATGTAGAATTTAGGAAATACAAAATAGTTGTGGTCGCGAGTTCACAAAAGGATCTTCAAAGCATAAGAATTCAGTGTCAGTAAGATCTGAAAATAAGAGGTACAATAGTAACAGGTTGCATGCTTGTCTCTTAAATTATACTTAAACAACCTTAGATACATGTACCGGTAGTTGACATTTTCAATTTCCATTAAAGGAGACAAGGTCACAACTTAGTACCCACCAAGGCACTAGGCCATAACAATCACTTAGAGCTTAACAAAAGCAATTCATCCCACGTTAACGGCAACAAACGCAAATTTATTACTAAACTTACAACCATTCAATTTACAGCGCTAGCCTTCGACGGGGTAATATTTAGACAAAGTACTTCGATAAATCAAGGACGGCCACGTAATTGAATTATGGTAAAAAAATGCATTTTTAATGTCGTCGCTTTATTACAATTCCGGTCATGCAGGCCTCGCATAAATCGGCCGCAAATTCTGATATTACCGTTAAAGATTTCATAAATTTAAAGCGGGTAGAGTTATGGCGACAGGCTCTTCGGTGGGGATAGTTCGGTTTTTACGTCATTGGACTATTGGAATTCGTAATGGCAAGTTAATGGTTTCACACTGCTATTAAGTCATAGAGATAGAGGAGGTTGCAACGGCCACAGATGCAGTGCAAATGTTTGTCTCATCGGAAAACATCGTAAATATCGCAATAGTAGTAGAAGTCTCGACGATAAGTTTTAAAAAAAAATAAAAAAAATATATTTAGAAAAGCAAAAACTGGGAGTCTGTGTCTGAGGTCTCCCCACGCCTGCTTCTGGAGTACACTTGTTGGGTGGCACGTCACGCTAGCGAAATGTAGTATGTAGTGTTTATGTTCTCTAGTGTTTTTTTTGTATATATTTGTATTTTTGTTTTACTAACTTACTTAAGAGCTGATGTATAAAATTATATATATCGTCACTGGAAAGGCAAAATTACTAAAGCGCCAAAAGGCCATTTCGAGAAAAAGCCATTTAAAGTTTTTTTTTAAGAAAAAAATTCATAACTTTCTTTCTTATCATCCGATTTTAAAAAAATGACTTGATATGCAATCCTTTTTTTTGCCTTCATTATTACCAATGTACTGCATATTACTTTAAAGGCTTTTTTAGAAAATAATGGGCGCTTAAGAAATTACGACTTTATTTTCGAGTAAGCAAAATTTTCTTATGCGCCATCAAATTAATTTTGTTTGCAATGTAAAATTACGGATAACACGTATCCTAAAGGAATAGAAGTAAGGTAAAACTTACTTTATTGAAAGTGATTCAGCTATGCAGGTTGATTAAAATTACTTAAAGGGCAGATTGCCTTCTTCACGTGTCGAGCATAACGACTTAAAAGGCGTTCTGACACATCTTATAAAACACGGATAACTCACGTAATAAATCGAGTTTAGCTCGACATGTTTCGGACTAATTCGTAGCCCTTCATCTAGGAGCCGCGGCAGCTGCTGCTGCCAAACGCGAACTGCGCGCCTCGGCTCTCTGCGCGCGACTGCTCGTGCTCGACGAAACTAACACTGGCTCACGACTACCCTCGTTATTATCGTCATTTATAGTATTGTCAAAAATAGGGTAGCACACAACACTAACCACATCACTTTGTAAAGGCACCTCCACACTCGCTGTTGACGCAGTACGAAGATTCAAAACCGTCTTCCAACTCGGAGGCACCGACCAACCACTATCACGATTAAAATTTGGACGTCGACTAATTTCGATAGCTTCACGTACTTTCCGTGGAATGTAAAATTTTTCCCTCGCTAATACGGAAACCTTGTCAAATCGGATATAGTGCGTAGAGTCAGAGTTCATTGAGTGTTCGGCAACGGCAGACCCCTTATCATCTTGCGTTCTGACAATTGAGTAAGTACGGAACAATTTCTTTTAAGTAAGTATGCCGTAAAAATTGGTCGGGGAAAACGACGTTATAGGTATATTATCTCTTTTATAATTGCGGTTAAACTTCTGATGCTTTTGGTTGATTTATAAAGATGGCTATGCAACATACTGAAGTATTAAATTAAATGAAAATTGTGTTAAAACTATTTACTACCTAAGTACCTATTAAAAAATTATTTTTTTTAATAAAATAATAATAGGATAAAGTACTTACTATTAGTTTGACGGGTCTCATTAAAAACAGGCAAACATAGTATTTTACATGCACAGTACCACAATGCGAGCAACACAACATACTAAGGCCGACTCAGAACGAAGAGGGGTAAAGGGGGGCTCAAATATATCAACGTAGTGGGACCCAAAAAGACCGTCACAAATGCACACCAGTAAACAGAAGGCTGGGATCAGCTCCAAGACCCAGGTACAACACAAAAAGTGAAAGAACAGGTCAAGCTGCTGGCCGAGAATAATAGAATAATGCTGGAACTCCGCAAAGAGATCTCGTCACATAAAAAGGCCCTCACAGAACACGCGAAGGGACAAGAGGAGTACCAGCAACAACAAGAACTACAAACAGAACTGCTTAAAAGCGGTCGGCAGGAGTTGGACCTGCTTCGGGAAAAATTTGCCACGAGCGCTTAAGGGACATCCTATGTTGAGGTGGTGATAGCCATAACCAGGGATAAACCAGACGAGAGACCCTAAATTCTGCAGTTATTACATCGCAGAATAAAACCGAAACCGGGGAACAGGTACTGGACCGGATTCAAAACATCAACGAAGCCAAGGAAGGGTGGATCAAGGTGGAGAAGGTTCGAAAGGTGAAAAACAGGAAAATCATACTGGGATTCAGAACAAAAGAAGAAAGGGACAAGATGCGGGAAAAGGTAGAGAGAGATAGAAAATGACACTTAGCCGAAGAAATGAAAAATAAGGATCCAATGCTGGTCCGTTGGAATGTCCTCGCTGTTCACACCATCATTGAAGGCCTCGACAAGGAAGAAGACAGAGCCGAAGTGAGGCACATACAGTAAAAGACCCCGTAACCAACACATTGCGCATACAATCATAAGTGTCTCCACAAAGATCTGGAGATGGTCGATAGAGCAGGGAAGCGTGCAATTGAAGTTTGACACACAACGTCTCAGCATGGGCGGAATAGATATAGTAAACAGGGCGGAGATCAAACTGCTGGGACTCACCATCGACCACAGGCTCACTTTCAACGAGCACGTATCCAACGTCTGTTACAAGGCGTTGGGTATTTACAGGCGACTGGCAAAGGCAGCGAGAGTCAGCTAGAGGCTAAATCTGGAGGTCGTCAGTAAATACCATCTACAGTGTGTTACCAGCGTGCGGGCATTTCTTGAAGCAGTGTTAAGTGATGCGGTTTGTTAATCTAACCATTAACATAATTGCATTAAAAAACAAAATATCAAATTACGTTACTTTTCTAAGAAAAGTTTAATTGCAAGCAATGTACAGTAAAGTTTCTGTCACAAAATGACAAATCTAATGTCATCTTAGTATTAACTGGAAGTTAACCCTTAGCCAGGCCTAGCGATTTATTTCCTTTTGAATATGGATTTTGGTAGATCAAAGGATTATGAAAAAAGTAATTTCTTGTTTTTTTTTTTAATTGACTATTTTATAAAAAAAACCCGGTGGTCCATATATGACCAGTGCCCGTCACCAAAAAAAAAAGTGGTCCATATGCGGCCACTGCCCGTCAAGTAAAAACTCATCTTTTAAGGGTTAGACTTTACTTGCCTTTAATTAATCGTTAAATAAATAAAACCACCAGAACTAAGATAATGTGTATTTTTATTAAAGAACGCGGTAAAAATAATCAAAACATGTTATATTTATTCATGAACACGGTGATAGTCAACAAAACATGGTGCTGGACATAGTGCCATAGTGCCATTGCTATTGCTTCACATTTCCATTTCACGAACGCTTGCTATGTGGTTTTCATATTTTCTGAAAATATCAAACGAGGTATGAAATTTTCTAGCATATTTACTTTGTTTAAGTGAGTTTAGTCATCAACGATTTAATCGTAGTTTACCCTTAATAGTACTGTAAATTGCTTGCCGGGCAGTGGACACATATGGACCACAAAGACGCAGCACACACAGGCAGTGGTCATATAGGGACCACTTAATTTAGCAGTTAATATTTCCTAAAATAACCGATTTTGTAATAAACCCATAAATGACAACAATAAACATACTTATATGCTATTATAAAATAACAACAGTTACCACTTACCGTATTTCTATTCACCATATTTCTTTTTTTTCTTTCACTAATTGCTTAAAATCACCCGTTAACGCGAAATTTGCATTTGAGAACGATGAAATGTCAAACTTTTGTTCTACCAACTAATTTTTTTTTTCGTTGCGTAATCCACTGGTTCATAGAAAATCCAATAATGACAGTTTGCTGTCCATATATAGCCTCTGCTGGTCACAAAAAAATAAATTACCATGTGGTCCCTATATGACCACTGCCTGGCTAAGGGTTAAGTGAATTTAAGTTACGCATACATTGAAGACTCAGAAAATGAAAGAATTGCATTTGTGGCTTTATTTTTAATAATTATGATATGCTAATACTTGCAAACGATTGCTAATTTGATACATTATCGTCAGTTTTAATAAATGCCCGCACGCCGGTAACACACTGTATACAGCGGCAGTGGAACCTGTGATATTGTATGCCGCTAGTGCCTAGGCGCCTGCTGCTAGCAAGCTGGGTGTGCAGAAAAGGCTCAACGCAGTGCAGAGGGGCTTTGCCTAGAAACTTTGCCGAGCATATCGAACGGTCTCCCTAAACTCGGCACTGGTCCTCGCCGGGATACTCCCCCTCGACCTTTGAGTTCGAGAGGTAGCCTCACTGTATGAGGCCAAGAGGGGTTCTCCCGGGGAGAATTGGAGGACAGGGTGATCGAGCTAATGGCTCCCAAACTGAATGCCCCACACCCAGCGCAGCAAGTGACCTTGGACTACAACAGCCTGGTAGACGAGGAAGAATACCGAAATTTCAGGGCGCATTTTCACGGACGGCAGCAAGATTAATGGCAGGGTGGGTACAGCGCTGTCCATATGAAATGGCGCAGCGGAGACCAGGGCCATCAAGCTTGCTCTGCCGTCCTACTGCACCATCTACCAGGTTGAACGCCTGGCCTTATGCAGAGCTATTCGCGCATAAGCACAGTGCGCAAGTATCGGGATATTCAGCGACTCGAGGGCGGCGCTCCAGACGGTGGTAACCTCCCACCCGCTGGCTGTGAATGCGAGAGAGACAATGCGGCGCTGCAGGCTTCAGGGCAAAAGCGTCGCATTGTTCTGGATCAAACCACACACGGGACTAGAGGGGAATGAGCGAGCCGACACCACATATAAACGACACCAACAATAAATATAATTCCGTAAAATTTTACTTATAATGCTGTAAAAAGGTGTTTGATAATTTCTTAACCGATAAAAATGCATACAGCAGAGGTGCTGACAGTAGAAACTTGCTTAAACAAGAGTAAGGCTAAATAACGTACACGCCGTTTACTCGATAATAATCTGAGGGCAAAATTTCTTATCCGCCATGCCTCATTACTTATGACAAAGGTCTAAATTACTTAAACGAAGTTATTCCTAAATATCGAGTAGAGGACAAATACTTCTACAACAATGATTTGTGGATAGCAGAAAGTAAATTTTACTTAAGTTGATGTATGTACATTAATTCTGTAAGTAAAAATAACTGATGCGACACATGTAAAAAAAAGGGCGAAAAGTGTGTCACTTCAGTAATCGAATAAAAAAAAATCCCCATTTTTACGGGTTACTTAAACGCCATCAAAGTACTCCGATCGCAATGTAACCTAGACAGATCGATGCAGAAAAATTTGCTGATTCCGAATATATATATAACTCAATATGGCCATTTTGGCGTTTAAGAAATTTTGCCTTTCCAGTGACGATATGTATATTTTAAGTCTGCTCTTGGCATTTAAGTGTTGGAGCATTTAGAGTAGGGCGTCGGCTGAAGAACAGCGCTGCATGGCGCCATCCTCGCGGTGGGGCCAGCGGCACATGCTGACGCCGAAGCCTATTGTCACTATACCAGTTAAATTTTTGTAATGGATGAATTATATGTTTAAGAAGTTGTGACAATAAATTATTTTTCTTTCTTTCTTTCTTTCAAAAAAAGTGTTGTTGACGACACTACTGGCAAGGGAGGACCTCTGCAGTTTACTTACGTTTCAGTGATGAAATTTATGTTCGAGAGTGGACCTTTTATACCTATTCTGTACTACCGGTATATCATTTCAATGAAATAGCATGCACATTTGACAACACAAAGTCGAGTGGCAGATATCACGTCGACCGACCGCAGATCAGCAATGTTGCTAACAGCAAATCATTGACACGCTACAAATGTTACACTGAATAGCATTCCAATTGTTGATTAAACTGTGCTGTCGTGAATGAGTCTTGCAGTTGTAGTCAACGGTCGTTTTCGAAAAAATTACTGCAGCATTATGAACCAATGACGCGTCGTCAATGTATGTTGCGGAGGCATACGATCGACACCTTATACGTCCAATTATTTTCAATTAAGTATCTACCAATTGTCTTACCATCAAGTCAATTCCTTGATTCTTTGATACGACTCGACACTAGCTTGTGCTTATGTTTCTACTTCTGGACTTATAATTTTTCACTTTTCTTAAATCCATTTCCGGGCTCTACTAAGATGTACAAGTATTATGGAATACAGAATCAAAACAAAAACTAGAACATTGACAAAAAAGAATGACGATTAGTTTAAAAATGTACCATTCCATTTAGTCCTTCAGTTAGATAACGGAAAAATACAAGACACGTTATTTCTTTTTATCAAATGAAAGATCAACTAAGGTAGAGATTATTAAACTCCAAGAGTGAGAGCTTGTGACGTCTCTTGACATTTATTTTCTTACTAATCGTCATTTAATGTGTGTCAAACAAAAGAAAAATTACAGACTCACTCTTTTCCTAGCCTACTTATTAATTCACAACAGTAGCATACAAGTTCTTACATAAAGTACCAACCAGTAGCTGCAGGCTGTAACATAGTTCTATAATTAAAGTTAACGCAACTAAACCGATATAACTTTCAATATGCATTTGCATATCTATTTTACGGTGGCATAGTTTAATTTCACAACGAACTTCCCACACGACATTCGTTCATTGAGTCATTTGAGCAATAACCATGCAATACCAATTAGTGCTGTATTTACATAGTAATGTGAATAAAATTAGCAATAACAGTCGCTTTGAATATGTATGCTGCGCTCCCCACTGTTTAACGACAATAATGATGCGTGCTTTCATTGTTCAATGTTCAAAGGCAGGTTTTAGGTATCGTTAAACAGAGAGAAGACGTGGTGGAGTGAGTACGGACGCAACTTTTTTTTAAGTTGCTATTTGCTCTTCAAGTAAAGTTGAGTCAAGTTAAGGTAAGAGAACAAGTAAGTAGAAGGAAAAAGGGGAAGCCTTTGCCATACTATATCACCATGTAAAAGTAAAACAACGAAGGAAACGTGGTTTACCTATGTAAGTTAAGTTGGTTGCTTGCTGAAGTTGCAGGTTGATATAGAAGTGAGTATTTTTATTTCTTCTGGCTATACTAAGACTAATCAGTAAGAGACTTTATGAAAGGTTCGTCCGCTACATATGAATTTCAGTTCGCATTACGGTGCTCCAGTGAGAAAAATAGTTTTCGTCCACTGCTGGATAAAAACCTCCTCTATGACATGCCCCTGAGAACGACCTGCTTGCGAACATTACATTCCAAAATAACGCAATAAGGCATAGCTTATTAATTTATTTCACCTCAAGACTAAAGCATCAGAAGCGTGTGTTGTGTGGAGCTACGCGCCGTCTTTACGACACTCGCAATATCTGAGAAAACACAAGCTCTCAGGTACAAATACGTCAGCAAATGCTATAAGTGCTATAACAGTTGTATAAGTACCTACTACCACGTCAAGTGCTACAACGGCTGCATAGAAGCTGCAAAATTGCAGAGACACTGCGAGGCCGGCTGCCGGTTGCAGCGGTGCCCGCTCTAGTTCTCAAGCATTGTCGCGCGTTCTTTGTGACTTGACTGTATCTAGATCACACACAGCTACTGCAGCCGTGGTTGGCGCAAAGTACAAGCGATTAGTGTCTTTCAATCTTTTTGTTTAGAACTTTGAAAATTGCGGGCATTTGAAAAGGTTAGTGGTCAAACTTTGTTAGATTACGTACATTTTGATGAGCTACAACAACTTTCGAGAAATGATGGGATTGTGGTAAAACTAAATGCACTACAAAAATACTACAAAGTACAGCTAAAAAAACTACTAAAGTAGGTTATTTCGTTTAAATTAAGAAATAGCACTAACATGTTAAACTCGTTAGTTCCTGCACTAAAAAAAAGTTTACATCATAAGTTAAGAAGTTACCAAATAGACAAATAGTAGACAATCGTATCATCTAGATTCTAGAGTTATCTACGCAACGCAAAAACGTAATATCTAATTTTGATCTATCTGATAGACTCTATCAGATCTGAATAAGTTATCATGACTGGTTGTAGTAATTTACTTTTTGTAATGGTATTCTGATTTTAATCAGTGTTTTTTTCTGTGCTCTGCCTACCACTCTTGGGAATACAGGCGTGAGAATATGTATTAATGTATGTTTTTTTAAATCCGTTGACAAAAAGTGATTTCCAGTCAATTTAAAAAAAGCGTGAATGAAACGTTATTAAAATCACGATACTTATTTTAGAGAAAATATTGCTTTTTCTATATCACGCATCACCTACTTCTATGGTCTGCATTTACGTAAGCGGTTTCCGCAGTAAAACGCTGCCGCTCATGTCTTAAAACAACTACCTCCACCAACCAATCCTATGGCGACCTTGCTTTCTAACAGTGCGATCAACAAGAGCATTTTAATCAACCAATACGATCAAGGTTACCAATATTTGATCGCAAAGATAAACCTCCCATACCTAATTAAGGTCCTAAGATGACAGATCATATCTACAATAAGCTTTTGTATCACTTTCAGTCTATTTGTACTCCATATCGAGATCTTGCGAAACCAGTTATGTAAATTTAAATTTAAAATGACCAACATAACTTAAGGTGCAATACACAAGTGTATTTGACATTTTGATTTAATGGCTTCTGTGGCATAATTCAAAGCCCGGGGCTATTCTTTTCACTGATTTAAACGGTGCAACGTAATATGCCAGCAAATCATTAAAATGTACATTTCAATAACTGGTGAATTATCAGTAGGTGCGTGCGCGGGAGATTCTTTAGAAATCAGAGAATAAATGATGCTTTTGAATGCAATATGACACATAATTATACCTCTTTCAATCTAAAATTATGCTAAAATTCACTAACTAAAACGTTAGACATAGTTTTGATTATGTAACATTTCGTGTGCTCTGCCTATCCGATTTGAATTGACGTAATGTATGTATTTCCACACAAAGATGAACTATCTCGTTGTTTTGCTTGAAGTTCCAAATCCCTTCTGGGCCCGTATGGAACGTACCTAAATATTTTTGAACGTAATATCATTTGGATCTAATGATACGTACGATTATGATATAAAATTACGAGTACAAGGACGTTTACGAATACAAAATCTAAATAACACTTCCGTTAGTACATTCTTCAAAGAAATGCAATGCAAGGCTATCGCGCCATCGGTATGACACGACCTTCCATTCAAATAGGTACTTTGATCTAGAGCGGTCTATTCGAGTACCACTTCTATTGCCTGCAGGCTAAATCTGACTGTTATTATAATTAAATAAGCTTTGCATTATCAAATTATATTGAGGTGTTTGACGGCGAATAAAAGGTTCTCTATTGGAAGGCATAAAGTTTTTTTGACTAATATTGTTTCGCATAACACTTTTCGCCGAAATTGTTTTTTGCATAATCATCATTACGCATATTTTTTAACGCATAACATTAAAAAGCATAAACACAGGAAGCATAATTGTCATCGAGACTAATGTCTATAAGCATAAGCATAAATAGCATTGATTTAATATACCCTAGATACACCATCGCCTACAAATCTGAGTCTAAAAAGTGTCCGAAAGTTAGCCATCACTTAGTTATAGATGTATGCATATTGTAGACAAAATAGAAATACACAATGTTATAAAAACTGTATTTACATTTTCCGAATTACAATCTTATTATAAGAGCATAGAATTTTATTTTCAATACAAGGATTTGGCGCTTACGATATTACGAAATCAACAAGTGCGCGCCTCGTAAAATTTTATTACCTCTGGTCGTCAGTATATTTATTATAGACCTTAAGACATGACGCGGTAAGTCTATTTCAGTTTACTCTGCATGAAATTCTCGGAAAATGCTTACACTGGAACAGAGGTGCCGTGGAGTTGAGAATTGTAAAGTTTTAGGTGTAAGTATGTTATACTTAAGTAATAAAAACATAGTCGTAATGCATTATTTGAATAATTATTTAACGAATTTGCTTTAATTCAATAATAACCGAGTTGAGTTATAGTATTAAAATTTACACCGAATACTGAAACTGAAATCTAGAAGATTAAATTTTAAAAAACTTCACATTTTTAGGGTTCCGTAGCCAAATGGCAAAAAACGGAACCCTTATAGATTCGTCATGTCTGTCCGTCCGTCCGTCCGTTCGCATGTCACAGCCACTTTTTTCCGAAACTATGAGAACTATACTAATAAAACTTGGTAAGTAGATGTGTTCTGTGAACCGCGTGAAGATTGTGTCACAAAATTTAAAAAAAAGCAATATTTTATTTAGGGTTCCCCATACATGGAACTGAAAGTAAAAAAAAAAATTGTCATCTATCCCATACGTGTGCGGTATCTATGGATAGCTCTTCAAAAATGATATTTCTAACATCATACTTTTCTAAAGTGAATAGTTTGCGCGACAGACGCTTCCAAAGTTGAAAAAGTTCTGTCCCCCCCCCCTCTAACTTCTAAAATAAAAGAGTGATAAATCAAAAAACAAAAACAAAATCTACTAAGTAGTTTTATTTTAATAAATAAAATTAAAATAGGTATATCATTAGTTCGAAAATCTGTCACTAGATGGCGTTGTAATCGGTTTGTCCGGAACCCTCAGTGCAATAGTCCGACTCGCACTTGGCCGGTTTTTATGTACCCTGGAATAAATTTAATTTATTGTAAAAAACCTGTCGTTTTGAATTAATTTTTTTTTTCGATATTTTCTTTCTTGTAAACGTAATAATTACCCACCCATCATAAATCATAACTAAGTATAGAAATAATTAACTATCAATGAACAATCCATATCAACATAAAAAAAAAACAACCGACTCCATTATTTTAGATTTGCCTCTGTTCAGCGTTATGAAATTGTTCGTCTCTTTCGACGCATTGCCAGTGTCACGCGAGGGAAAAGGACAGTCGCGTACACTCAAGAAACAAGATATTTGTTTTGAATATTAACTTTTTGTGTGTTAGAAGGTTGATTTAGCTACAAATGCATTATAATATTAATCTATTAGGAAATACTTACCGAAAATACGATATTCCATCCTTTTTTAACCTTGTTAATGTATTATTTTTGCACTTTTTCACGGAGCACTTGCCATGTTGACCCGATAACGAACGGCACTCGACTACGGGCGCAAGCGTGCTTAAAGGGATTTTAAGCACTGCTTTCTCGAGACACATTTTTAGCGCTGGTGGTGTATCTTGGGTATATTACATCTATGATAAATAGGCATAATAATCAAATGGCATCATATCAATATGCATAACAGTATTATGCCAAAAAATTGTAAAGTTATGTGCCAATGGCTCGTAGTAATTATTGCTATTCATATCAATGGTATGCATACTTATGTATTATTTAGGAACTAAATCGATGTCGATGATGGTCCGCGAACTATTCCGCGATGTTTAGGCGCTTCGCGCCTGGATTTCATACTAACCTAACCTAACCTAATAATAGTAAATACATGGTAACAACGAAACTGAGTTTTTAAATTATGCATAAAGACATTTATACCAAATAATTATTAGCCCAAACAATAGTATGCGTAATGTGTATTCGGCGAATACAAATTAGTCCAAATGAAATTATGCTATTAGCGTAGTATGCCAAAAAAGTATTAGGCCAAAGTATTATTATGCGAAAGTACTGTTATGCCAAAATTAATTATGCCAAATCAATTATGCGAAACAATAATAGTCCAAATAAAATTATGCATTCCAAGGGGATCCCCGAATAAAACGGGAGTATAATATATTATACTTCAATGATTCGGTCTCTAATATGTACCTGTAAGTAATTAGTATACGGGTGGCTAATTTAGATCAATATGGGAAAGTCTGAAGACGATACGACATACCATGATTTTGTCTAATATGAACCACGTCATGGTTTAAAAAACTGTATTCATTCATTAACATTTTGTGTTTGCAACATCCGAGTTTGGCTCCCAAACCAACACAGGTAATTTTTTTAACATTGCGTATATATTATGTAAATGATGTAGTTTCTCTTATTATTAAAATCGATGACACAGTTCTTAAACAGTAGAAATAGTCCTATGTCGACTAATTTTAAACTTACCCATACCGACTTACCGACCGATTTAGATGAGCTAATAAATATACCAACAGAATATTGTTAAAACATTAAAGGATAATGAAATTACAGTTTTGAAAAACAGAACACTTTTGGACAAACAGCTAAAAAAGCTAATAAAATAAATTATGCCTATCTCCCAGACAAAAAGTGCAACAATATATTTTTCAGTAAGTACAAATTAGTAGTTGTGAAATGGAACAAAGTCTAACGCCTCCTATTATTACGTAATAACACATGGCGGCGACCAAACGTGTTATTATAAATCTCACTGTTACAAAATGTGTGAGAAGATAATGAAAACAATTATAATGCCAGATAAAGGTCGACAACGCACCGTTCAAAGCGGATACAATGCGGTATTAGATTCATACGAACTTGTAACTGTTTTCCTTTTTTTAATGCCGAAAGTGCAGTGCTCAATAGATCTTTATTCTTCTTCTTTAATGACAAACTTTTGTTAGATAATAGGTACAAGATTTTACTATGAGTGTCTGTTAGCTTCTTAGCAGTTTTAACTTGAACTTGAAACAAATTGTAGATGCTTTAATTTCGAGATGTCACTTTGAATATTAAAAATAGACTTTGAAATCACGTGCTGGTAAACAGAGTTACCAACTAAACAGTACATAACAAAAAATATGACGCTTAATACTATGAAATTAATGTCGTTCATATTTCATCGAACAATACTTTAAAGAACAGCTTTGTACTAACTATGACTCATTACTCTTGTTTGAGCATTCGAAACAAATTAAGTACTAGACTAAAAACGTCTTCACTTATTCAAATGCAAAATAGCCAACATTATAATTAAATAGAGTGCCTCAAAGTGGCCTCTGTTCCCAGCTTATATCTCGCTTAACCATCTAAATATTAGTCATAACGATTGCGGTATTATAAAGTTCTGGGAACGCGAGAAACTCAGAGCCAATTTCACGGATGTCGTTCAAGGTAAAATGTTGACGATCTAGTTAATACAATGAATCATATCAAATTCATATTTTGATGTCCGTTTTTTGTCGAATCTGATCACACCTGTTGGTTGTGGTCATCGTTGGAATACCTCTATAGGAATCAGTACGAAATCTCTGATGAATCAATTAGTGAGCGACTTTATTTCCAATGAAACCAGAGATGACGGGTTTCCGAAATTTCTTCATAATTCTAGGGTAGGTTAGAAAGAGAATGCGCGTTTCACACAGAATACTATCTACGAAACGTTATTTAATATTTTATGGTTAATAAATTCTTACTAGTACTCAACCAAAAATACAGAATTAAAGAAATGAGGGTTGGGAGTATTTGCAGACTACAGAGATTGAAAAACCGGATGCTCTTTACAGTCACTTGTACTTGACGCAGCAATTACCTGCTTGGGTAAATCATTCAGTAGTTAAGCATAGTATTTTGCTTAGCAGGAACTGCATAATATTTGTTTAGATTGTCAGATAAATTAGAAAATATCAACCTGCAGAAAAATTATTACAATTGTCTGCAAAAGTTACCTTTAAAAATCTCTTTTGTGCCTAAGCAGAATGAAGCACAAATGAATAGAATCGACATTATCATTATTTGTTAACTCTCAAGTATGCAAAACATTCAATAACCCTAACAAAACGCTGATCGCAACGTTAAAAGCCTACACACGACATAAATCTTCTCGAACAATTCTCAAGCCCAGCTCACATTCTGCGATAGCTGTCTTACAAGCTAGCCATAGCATGGAACAATAGCATAAATTCAGTCAGAGGACATTTGCGAATCGCAATGTTTCGAGCTTTGTGATTTTCCGCCTTTGATGACATTGGCTTTATAGTTAATAGCTTAGCTGTGTGTAGCAATAATTGTTTCCGTATCTAGCTTGTATCTTAGTTTAACACTTTGTAAATTTTGTTTTGTTTGTTCGTTATCTGACATCTTTTGTTTTAATTTTATTGTTTGTAGTAAGTAAACTTATTTGAACTGTATTGGTTATTGCATTATATTTACTGGTAAGAAGCTTTGATTCGTCATATTCTTCTTATCTTTCTTCTTACGTCTTATAAGTATCACTTCTTTTCGAATTTTGCATGCTTATTTAATGTTGTCGTTTCTATAAATTTCATTTAAGTGTCAGTGCAATTTTTTGAATATAGCTTAATTTACCATATTGTCAAGTCTTTTTCTTCGATGTATGTCGTAAGAGGCTACTAAACAAAACAGGTTAAGGTACTTGTTAGGTAACCTGTCACTATTATACTTACTCTTGTTATTAACTTTAACCTGAAAAACATGCTAACCGTGGCTACGAAACGACAAACAGTCGTAGTATTATCTATGAAATGCGTGAGTTCTGTCAATCCCATTTGGAAATACAAATAGACTTTTAAATTGCAACAACAGTTTTAAGAGGTCACTTTTTTGAGTCCACAATAAAGGCGAACCGTCTTTGAGACTTTACTAATTGAATAAATAAGTACAGTACAGCGTAAGCTTTAACATGGACGAGAGTCCAGTCCATTACACAAACTATCTTCAGTCGGACATCAATAGATCACGGGACAACAGAGCTAATCCATAAATCCGACGACAACGTCCGGAGACAAAGGACACATTAAGCACTATTATGCAGATACGGATCAGTAAATCAATTGTCAATATTTTTCTACGCTTGGTGGCTTTATTATTTTGTCACATTTTCCATGTAAAAATTGACGCGTAGTGATGTCGGGCTTAGAGTTTCGTCCATAGATGTCATAAGAAAGGGTTGAGGATTAAATTTATGTACTTAATTTTAAACAAAACATAGTACTAATAGTGTTAACGAATGTTTTTTTCTATGTAATGTTTTGTATGTTTTGTCTACCCAATTTGGAAATTCTGTCGTTTATTTATGATCGATACAAGAATATGTTGTAACCTAGAAATAATGTTTTAATGTATAATGTTAAGGGGCTCTTCAATGTTTCCTGTCAATGTAATGTATAGTTTTTTGTTGTTATTTCTTTAAAGTATTAATAAGAGAAAAGAATAACTCTACTTCTTGAAAATAACTCAAAATATTACTTTTAAGCATTGTTTTGTGTTTTTTTTAAGTCGCATAAATAGTAAGAAAAAAATACAGTAATAATCAAAACTTCCGACCAACCAAAAACCTCTCTTCTTTATTCAGTTTTAATACAATTATCATTTTGACATATTCTGTCAGTTAAAATTATATCACCCTGTTCTACAGTCATACAAAAAATGATTTAAAAGGCATTGTTTTGAACCTACAGGGTGTAATCTATCTGGCGATAATTCACCAGGTTTATAAGCAGTTTTAGAAGTTACAAATATATGAACAAAATGAGTGTCCATGAATACCAAAATACCACAGCTCAAAAATGTGAAAAAAAAACAAAAATTAAGAAAAAAGACCCACTACCGGCACGCGGCATATCAGCTGGTAACTAACGTCAATTTCTAAAGGACATTTTTAAGTTTAGAGAAATTTGGAGTTACTAAAAAATTAGATCAAGGTTTTTGAAGACGAATAATAGTTGAAAATACTTTTTTAAATGTACCCTCGTAAATTATCACTAGGTTACACCCTGTATTGTATATTAAGAAGACTAAACATTATTTATTCCAAGTAAACGAAGATTTAAACGTAATTTATTTCCCGAGAGTATTCCCTGGCAGACGACTGTTAGCAAAAATGTAACGTTCATAATTGACATAATTATTCTCTCAGATATACAGAAACGTCACTTAAACATTTCAAAAATTCCCTTCGTCCTGAAACGTACAAAGTTAACTTAAAAAGCTTTTAAAAGTATCAAAACATTTGCTTACAGATACATACATAATAATATTATATACATTATCACGCCTGTATCCCCTGGGGTAAACAGAGCACACGAATCGCTACATAGACAAAATGACTATTATTTTCATGATTTGTGGCTACTTCTAGCAATTTTTAGGTTTTGAGTTAGCAGGTATATTTGTGACAGGTTGTTATAATAAGCTGTCGCCTAAAACATACCATAACCTATGTCCAGGTGTTATTCTAAAGCCGACACTACAAGGAAACAGCTCACAAATAAAGTGATAAAATATATGGCTATAGTACTGAAAATGTGTGCCCGTAATCAAATAAAAAGCTCATTAATTACTAGTGGCATTGGCAGAGAAATATTTCAAGTGATTAATTGGAAGTGATAATTAATGAAAGAGCAATATCGTGCGCAGCATGCATAATAAAAACACTAAGCGTGAAAAATAAGCGCGCTTTTAAATTACGAACGGTTTTCTCTTCGCTACAAATGTCCACTTTTGAATTTTAAATATTTTTCATTTTAATTAATAATATTCAAGTTGCCTGCTTCAGTCCGCTCTAGTTGATTAAGTTCGTGTTAATTATGGGCGCTTTATTAACGTAAATTTTGTTGCAACGTTTTCGTATTTTTTTGTAAAAGTATGTTTACGTCGTAAATACAGCAAAATATCACAATATTAATCAACAACTCGACGGCCCCCACGAAGAAACGTGTAATATCAAAACACCAACTTTACAGGAAAAATAAAAAACGGAAAAACCGTAATAACTTTTTATATGAAGGACTGAGCTTGAAACAATCTATGGAGAAAGCAAAGAACACAAATAAACCAACAATTATATGGTATAAACGGAATTTTAACTCTGCTAATTATCCAGTAAATGTAAAAATATCATATTATTTGTTTATTCTCGTGAAAAACTATAAGT
>BHDV01037708.1:145214-160757 GCA_005406045.1 Adoxophyes honmai | reverse complement strand
TAGACTATTAACTTTCAAAAATGCATTAAGCATTACTATTTTTATTACTGCTGGTTAAATATGCAAAGTTAGATGCACAATTACATTAAAAAAACTGTGAAAACATAGGCTGTTACACACGCAAATTGTTTCGCGTGTAATTTGCATGAGACATTGGAAAAATGTGCAATACAGAATATTACACGAAGAAACATATAAGTGGCCTTTACTCAAACTTCAATACGCTCCCTACGTGATACACGTTTGTTATTGTTTAAAGTGGACGTGCTAATTTAAGTAACAGAGGTATACTATTTTATTCCTACGGATATTTTATTTATGTTTTCCCTAGAAAAAACATTGACTTTGCCTTAAAATAACTGATTTATTATAATATTAACTTAAAAAAAATACTGATGGTGTATTATAACTAAAAGAACGTATTTAAGCAAAAAAAAATTTTTTGTGTAAAAACTCTTACACGTTTCTTCGCGGGGGCCGTCGAACTATTAATTTCGGTAATTTAAGAACTATGTACGTAATAATAATGTCTTTAAAGAAACAATACTATATCGGTGTTTTATCCTATTCTTCATTCTGAATTAGAAAAGCCATTTTTTTTATTTATACTAAAAAAACCTGCTAGCTAGTGATAGATAAGTCGGCACTAAATTACGTAGGCCAATAGCAAGCTTTGAGAAATAATTTTAATGAAATGAAATTCTAATTTGTAATAAAAGGTTCAATCTTAATGCGCAAGTCAAATTCAAAAGATGCTTTTGTATGAGAGCTTGTTTTGAAATTATTTTCTCCTTGCATAAAACATTTCCGCTGCTCCCCTCTGAGATTCAGAAGATATTCCGTGAAGGATCAAAGGTAGTTAATGTCCTCCTAAACGACACTGATTAAAATTAATTACTTAAATCTCATGAAATATTGTTCGGTACGAGATCTACTGTCAAGGAATTTGATTAGACTACTTTGAAAAATTTCAGAAGAAATTTCCTGGTGGCACACATTGACGTACAATAAACAACTAGACTCCCAATCACACTCAAAAAATGTCGGAAGCAGAAGTCGCAACTCGGATGTTTTTTTGAGGATTTTCTTTAAACGATTGGGAGTCTAGTTGTTTACTGTACGTCAGTGATGCCACACCGTGCTGCTTCATAATTGGCTTGATACGTCTATTGGAGAGATAGTAGGTAGTGTCGGCTTGTGAAGCCGGTAAGGGAGTGACTGCAACGACTGTCGTGCACAGCGATGTAGGAGGAAAAGTATCTATCAAGAAATTATAAAACTAGAAACAATAACCTAAATACTATATTTTGTAAACAGTAAACATTACTGTTTACAAAATATAGTATACAAACTTGGACATCCAAGAACGGTCATTTTTGCACAAAAAATATTGTTCTATTTTTACGTCTGTCAATACAGAACAAAGTCCGATTGGATCAATCATGAATTTGGCTTAGCCAATTACGACCTCAAAATTAATAAATCGATCAATTATACGTTGATTGTGTCAACTGAGGCAATTTTATCAATTAGCGTTTATCCCACATCAAATCTATTATGAGTGTGGCAGGTATCTGTATCAATCAGGTTATTCGACACGGTTGCGCAAATCGTAATTTGTCTGAGACGTTTTTAAATAGAGCATTATTACGACATGTCGTAGTTGGCCTCTGATATGCGAGGCGTGTCGGAGCTCGGGTTTGCTCTGCTTGGTGTTAGATCTGATATAACTAGAAATATAACCTAAAAAAACGTTTAAATACGAGTATAATAGGTACCTAGTTAATAGTAAAATATTACTGTCTTTTTCTACCGTTACCTGTTTGCTAGAGACCTTCCACGAGGTCTCGCTGGTGGAGCGTACCTAAGTTGGACCTCTTTTGCTAGTAAATTCAACAGAATATCACCCTTCACGCTGAAATTTAGGCACCACTGCTTAGGCGACAAACGATAGAAGCAAAACACGGCGCCTTATATAAGCAGGTATACGCTGATCTGAACGGATACCTGTTTACCTATTTTACTAAAACAATTACATATTACTAAAATGTAAGACCTGTAATCGCAAGAAAACATACCGTTTCATTACCTTTTTAAATCTCATGACCTGATGTGCGTCAGTTACGTCGTAATGATTATGCTGTTTTTAGTGACTACTTTGAATTTCTTCATGGAACAAATTACTCTCGAACAAAGTATTCACAAACATTATACGTATTTATTTGAAATTGATACGCTTACAATTAACGATGAAATGTTTTCATGAATGCAATAAAATTCAACATACTTATAAAACTGACTAAACTCGTAGACGAGCTCGACATCGAGCTAACAAATTTTCCGTTCAAAATAACAGCTAATATTGACACTTCGACATCGAGGTTTTAGAGAGTAAACCACTGATAGACCCTTCATAAGATTCTGCCGCAGCGGAGCCAAGGCGAACACACCGTCGTACATAGGATTACGTGTCGGTGACATTTTGTCGTACGACGCCATTAGCATAAATTGTTCGAGCTGAAGGTGCATATTGAAATGTCGCTTTGAAGGCAAACGATTGTAATTTGTTTACCGATTTGTATTTTTATTGTTGCTTATAGGAACTTCCCGTGCTCTCGGGCTTAGAGGAACAACTGTCCATTTCTGCATTGGGTGTTGTCAGAAGCAAGGAAGGATATTAGTTAAGGTGCATTTTAGGCGACAGGACAGCAATCTGTCTCTCTTATACTTCTAAACTAAAAATTAATAAATAAATCTACTTCAAGTGAGGACACGTTTTGTGTTTACGTTAAACTTTCATATGCTATGCCAAACCATTTTTTTGGTGGTAAAGATGTATGTACAAAAAATATTTGGTTAGGTAACTTGTTTTATATCTGTCGACGACATACTGGTATTAAATTTATGAACATTTACGAAGTTTTTAATAAATTTTGATAGCACGACACGATGACGTATTTTATTCGTTTCAAATTAGAAACCACGATTTCTTTCTGATGTTATTACTTAAATATTCTTCGCAGCCTCACACAGCCTGTCACGGTTTAAAATTTATTTAACACAAGTCGCAAACTCTAAGAGGCGTTAACAATTTTAGTAAAGTTCTACTTATTCTGCCTAGACTTTGCGTAAGTTGATTTAAAACTATTTCAGCGTGAAATGGTTTATTAATTTTACCCTCCATGGTCTAGACATTTTTGAATTTTGCAGCGAAATTTAATTTTATAGGAGCTTAAAATAAATACTCGACGGTGAAAAAATACTGCGGTGTTACTTTCACTGTAGTAAAAATTGCTTAAAGCTAAATCATTACGTCATCATCACACCTGTATTCCCAAATAGTATAGGCAGAATACACGAAACACTACAAAGACATAACCAAGACCGTTTCACGTTTTATGGCCACTTCTAGCTTATTTTTTAGGTTTTGATTTGTCAGGTATCCTCCTCCTCCCTGCATCGGTTTCCTCAGTGCTGAGGGTCGTGGTCATTTTTCCGGAACAGTCTCTCCCTTATGATGTGCCGCCACATGCCCCTATCAGATGCTGCATGAAGAGCACTGTGTAAGGTATAATAGTGAGAGTTTACTAGATTGTCGCCTAAAATTTACCTTATTTCCTTAGTCGGCTCTTACGAAATCATTTTGCTATTTTTTCCTTTTACTTTACTTTTTTCGTTAACATTTTTTTTTAAGGTGAATGTAGCTGCTTTTTTTCACAATAAAGTTACCGTTAACTCTTAGTGTCTTGGGATATTTTGCTGCTAAAACCTGTTCAGTTTAAAACATCACTGGACAATAGCTGTCAGTAGTCCAGTACTTTATTGCGGTTTGTGTGTTGGTACAATGTAATAAGAAATAGCGATTAAAACGGTTATGATGTTGAAGCCATAACGGAAACCAAACTAATAGATAACATGTGACAATTATGGAGATAAAGAAGCTATGTTACTAATTTGGCTAGCATCCTCAAGCAAACGTCATCAATTATGATTATTCTTATTTAACTATTAAGGCAAAATAAAGTCACACATTACAAACATAAAGAATAAGCGCAATTTAGTATCTACTATGATACACAAGTTTAAATCAACACAACGAGCAGTGTCATACTTGTAAAACATAGCCTTAGTTATTGAGTAGAAAGGAAATTCTATATTATAACCGCATTAAGAAATTTTAGTCCCTAGGACGAGCATAACACTAAAAAGCGGGGCTGCCTACTACTAAATGAAAAAAAAAAAACTTTATAGCGTTTTAGTTTTGTTTATTATTTTCTGTCTAAGTCTAACTTAAATCACAGATAATTTATAGTTTGTTTTAAACTTTCCCGATTCTCACTCATATTTATATATGTATGTACGCGGGACTTAATCACGATTTTATTTACCTTCTCGACGTTTCGGACGCGTTACAGCGACCGTGGTCACGAGTTGACTGAATTTATAGTTTGTCATTTTGATTCGTATTTAATATCTTTGCTAAACACGCTCCTCTCTTGTCTCTTGGCCCATCCGCAATACTCAGAATTCGGTGCACTCATGTCTCCACGAAATGTTAATTTTGATGTGGCATAATATCATAACGCATGTCCAAGTGGCACGTAAATGTCACAGAGATCATGCCGGGTACCAACGACCTAGAGTAATAGAATAATGGTGAGAAAGATATGTAAACGACTGAGTAATTTAACCCTTAGGTGCATGATTTAATTTTTTTTCACGAAAAAAATATATTTGATTGGTAAATATGGGTGAATGCCAGGAAAAATAGTAAAAAAAATCGTTATCATTTTTTTATATATTTTTTTTGACGAAAACACTTGGTATCATTTTTGATACTCCATGAAGCAAGCACTAAAAAAATATGTTCTAAAATAATTAGTAAATAAAAAATAAACTACAAAAATAGAATCTAAACAATCGCAAAACATTAGCTACTAATGAAATTCATGTTTTTGTGTGTATATAGGTATATACGGATCTTGTGAACTCGTCGATGGCCTGTTCTCGTTTAATAAAATGAGGATCTGGGATACCTAGTTGAACCAGGTTTTTCTATAAAATTTAATTCTTCTGCCATATTAGTAGGTTCTTCTGTTGTCTCTTCTTCCTCGAGAATTGTTTGCAGTTCTTCGAGTGATTAATAAAACTCCAGATCATCTCCTTCGGACTCGGCATTGTCTTCCGATATTTTTCCACCTTCTATCAGAATTAACAGTGCTTCTACGTCCTTTTCTAAGACAAACTCTATGTGGTGATGGTGGGCATGAAAATAAGCTTTTATTAACATGCCCACACTACTTGCTAAATATTGGTAAAGTATAAAAAAACTCAAAAAAGTGCTATAAACCATGCTAGTAGAAAAGTAAGCGTAGTGCATGGAGTATCATTATTGATACTACAAAAAAAGACGTCATCACATGGAGTATCATTTTCGATACCAATTGAAAACTCAAAAAAGCTATTGTATTATCACAAATCTCACAAAAACTTCTATAATGCCCGATAAATATAAATACTAACCTGTCTTATACATTTTTTTCCAATTGAAAATATCTCACGATCCGCCAGTTAAAAAAAAATGAAAACTTGCAATTTCACCTTTTGCAAAAAGTAGCCGCACAATTCAAACTTTTGACACTTAGTATAAAAATGGCTGTAATAGGGTTGACAGTTCTTTTTTTTCTTTGAAGTATTTGAGCAAAGGTAACCAAATACTGGTATTAGAACGTGGCGAGAAAGACTAAAAATATTTTAGAGTGGTGAAAAGACATGGTATCATTTTTGATACCGTATGCACCTAAGGGTTAAAGCTACATTCTACAGTTTGCGTGAGGTAAAGTTTAGAGGATGTCAAAGTAACAGTAACGGCTATTTATTAAGCTAACGTCAAAATCAGAAAAATATAGCAAATACGAAAAAACATTTCTTTGGTATTGTTTGTTTAATACAGCAATTGTAGCAGAATACACAAACCTTTATTAAAATCTGGTTTTGGTTTTAGCAGGATTCCCGAAGTAGAAAAAATGGTAAGAAATATTTTCGTGTATTTAGAGTAAGATTCGTTTAGAAAACTAACCTATTCTGACAATTTGGGTAAGAGTTGTTCGATTTCATCTAATAAACAACAGATAACATTTCAATTCCGTTTTCTTTATATATTGTAGTCAAGGGAACCGAGCTGACGTGCTACGAACGCCAAATTTGATGAAAATAATGTTACAAACAACATTTAGAACAAGATGAAATAGTTAGGAAATAGCTAGGAAATAAATTCTAACTATCTTTCATGTCACTCTTCTCGACCCTTGTAATATTGGGTAACTATGAAATTGGCGATTAAAAATGCATCAGCAACATCAGTGCTATGACTTCAACTTTATTACAATTATTGGCCGTGAGTAATTTCGCTCAAATAAAATTAATTTGTTTAGGATTATGTAACATAGGAATAAGTGACATTTTGTAAATAACCATTAAGTATATAGATTTAGTTTAAGTTAATTTTTGTACTGATTATTTCTTAATAAATGAACTATAGTTTTGGATTTAAAAAAAAATGTTTAATAGGAAAAAATATCATTTTGTTACAAAATTATTGATTGAGGTTGTTTATGTAGGTTTAATGTGCTCTGCCTAACATAATAGGAATACAGCCGTTACTTATGTAATATTTGGAACACCGATTTTTTTATGCTTATCTTCTTATCTATTTTTTTTATCTTCGATTTCCATCCTTAATTTACAATAACTTTAAATAACATGTTTGGTTAAATTAACTTTGTAACTAGCGGAATAATTTATGGTAATCTTAGTGGACAGATCAATACGCTCTGAGTTAACATTGCAGATGCTGTAAGAACTCGTAGAACACCCACGCCGGACCATGTTACTACAGACTCGAATCAAACACTAAATATTCCAGATAAGAATTGGTTCCACAAACATTTCCTCTTCCTATTGGTTGATGAGGAATGTTGTACCAAAAGTAGTCTTGTTGTGATTGCTAATAAGACGTAATTAGGAACTTGGTTAGCACCTTAAGCTAAATTAGCTTGAAGCTTGATGAAGAAAAAAAGTTGGTGTACTTACTCTATTAAGCACATCAGTGACAATGGTTACTGCAATGCAGCCGAAATGTCGAAGTTATTAAAAACATGGTCAAACAATTAAAACAAGGTGATTAAATTCGGCTAAGTGATTCATTTAAATAAATAACGATTGGCGTAAATTTCAATGCTATATGTGACCAAAAATTTAATTAAGTTCACTTATAATAGTCATCTTTATCCAGTTAAAATCAACGCAATTCCAACTCAAAATAAAAACAGAAAATATAATATATAACCAGATAACCACTATGCCAGTATTTCTAGTACAATTACAGTTTAATATAGATGGAAGAGACATGTCATATTGCTAGCCTGTCGCCTAAAACAATACCTAAACCTATTCTCTTAATAGTCGCCTCTTACGACATCCACGGGATCCAATACAAAAGGAGTTATTAAATTCAAAATACCAGTTCTCCGCCATTCAACTGTTTGATGACAGTCGCACATCAGAACTTTTACTTTTAATGACGCAATAGATTATCTTTTATTACAGTCTGTGCGCATAATTTTATTCCGTAACCACTTATTGAGGTCTGATGAGGGCGAAATTGTACGTTCCTTTGTATAGACGTCACTCGTTCAATAATTATATCGCGAACGAATTCACTTTTGAAGGCTCGACGATAAAAGATTACGCTACTGGCACAGAAAGAACGAAGGTTGCATCCGATAGAGAAACTATTAATTATCCTAGCTCATTAGGGATTGAGCAAGTTTTGATGAGAGCCCAATTTTAGGTCAATGGTGTTCTCAAACAATCGAATGGTTCTATCCACTGTAATCAATGCAGTTACCCGTTAGTTTAAACATCATTAATAACACGCCGCTACTAATGAAGATGTTGCAACAATGTTGCTTCGATTCATAGCAACCTACTTGACAACAATTTCAGCTATGAACACGTCAAACTTGAGCTGAAAACACCTGCAAGTTTCGCCAAGAGCGCAGTCCCCGGCAAGTTTCTGAAATTAGGAGTATGCTATCTTAAAAACACTTGGGAGTTTCCGTGTTGCCCGTGCAGTTTGTTATCGTAAATTATGACAAAGTTTGGAAAGACTCTCACTGCCTGGAAACTAACAGAGTACCCTAAATATGCAGAAAGCGCAGTGAACATAAAGTATTCTTTACACCTGGGAACTTATTTTTTATGTAAAATCTGCTTTAGCGTGTAACACTTTAGTCCTCCTGTGATGTCGGGATACCATTCACACTGGATGTCACAAGACGTGACCTAATATTTTGGCGACAGGCTAGCAGTTTTATAGGCTAGCGTCACTCAGTAATGTGACGTAAGTCGCGTGACTTTGTCCTACATCACGCTAACGGAGTTTCGAAGATCAGTTGCATAAACAACTTCCAACTTTCTATCTGTGGAGTTTGTCTGGAGAGAGATCTCCCTATTGGAATCTTTCCCACATGACACTTCGTGTGTTCTGCCTGCCTTTACGTATGCAGACTTCAGTTTACGTCATTTCCCATCATCATCTGTCCTCAGACGGCAACAAAGTCCAAAAACCATAAGGAAGAATTGCCGATCATCCGACAAAGAACATGGCATCTGTCGGATGGGCTGGCCCCAGGCATGGCCAGCCTGTAATCATCGGACATTTTGAGGAGGGTAATTGGTCGGTTAATGAGCCAGCGCCTACGGCATCGCTCCAGTTTACGCAACTGAAATCGCCGATGTCACTCGTGATGAACGTTTTGTCACACGCTAATAATAATACGGTTAGTGAGCCATCCGTTGATGGAACAAAAGCACAGCGAAACAGAAACAGAAAACGTATTTCCACGAGTTAGGCCGATGCAAATTAGTTTTAGGCCTACGGCTCAAACTAGTTTGCTACCATCCTCGGAGGAATGAACACCAGAGTACGCGTTGGATAATTTTGAAACCTCTCGGCTATTACATTGTATAAATTTCTCAAATACACAGGTGTTTGAACACACGTATGATTCCGAATGAAATACCTATGGCAGAGGTGTAACGCCTTATACACCTTCTCCCATGTTTGTTCCTACGAGATATTAACAGATTCCGTATGCTGTGGGGAATAGAATACCACATTTTTATTTCTTCCGTGAATATTGTAAATAGTGACATAAGGAAATAGGCTAGCAACCTGTCATTATTTTATCTACCTCTTAACTTAAACCGTAAAATGCTAGAACTGGCTAAAAACGTGAATTAGTCATGGTTATATGTGTTAATTTTTTCTCTGGGCTATGAACAGCATCTATGCCAAATCAGGAATTGGCTCGAAACATGTCGAGCTAATTTCAATATGAAAACGACCGTTTTAATTCACTATGAGTAGAATAATATTTTTATGTTTAGTAAGTAGTATTTTAAGATGATTAAGTCACACAAAACTTGTACTATAAAACGAAAGGCCTGATTAAAAAAAAGATAACCTCATACTATACTCTGTTTCTTTTAAGATTTGAATTTTCAACGGAATAAAAATATTTTTTCTCTGGAACCCAAAGGTAAAACTAGAAATGATTAGTGCAATAACACTTATTACTGTTTGTTATAATGATTTCAATACAACCAGTATCAGTATTTGAGGTGATGTCTTGTGTTCACTTAAAAATGTGTGAGGTTTTGACAGTTAAGATTCAAATCTTAAATGAAACGGAGTATAGTAATAAGTATGTGCAGAATGGCGTCGACTAACATCTGTTTAACCTTTATACTTTAGCTCTGAAATTTTTACCCGGTTCTCCCGTGAAATGGCGCAGCGAAAAATTGTTTTGCATAATACCCGTCGGACGACATTGTAGCTTTGAGTTTAATGTCGCCTCCGTAAGACAAAGTTTGGGTGTTAAATTTAAAACTCCCTAAGTGTTAAGAGCTGTAGTTTGTGGAGACAGTGCTGGTAAAAACGGCGTACTATGTTGTTGTGACCTATTAACCTAGTGAAACTATTTACTTAGTTCAAAGGAGCTCAATCGTAAACGAAAATAAGTTTGTCTTAAAAACGTCTAATTTAATTTCGCTCTCTAGACTGGAATATCTAATTATTGCTTTCTTTACAGTAAACGTTCGGATGCTCATCACGTTAACAGAACGTATTTTTTGTATTAATGATTGCATGAGTTATTTTTATATTATGTCAGGTCATTTTGCTAGCAAGTTCTTTTTAATTAATGGTTTTTTTTTGTATTTTAGTTTTGTTTCTAAATAAATAAAACTGGTTAATTAAAAAAAAATGAAATGTAAGATATATATAAGAGAAGCCAGACGTTGTGTGTTTCCCGTGTGGTGTCGGGTTTAGGATAACACCTCTCCATTTCTTCTGTGGACTTCGTAAGAGGCGACTAGGGAAATATTTTAGGCGACAGGCTTTAAACCTCATAACTTAAAACCTAAAAAATATACTAGAACGGACTACGGAACGTAAAATAGTCATGGTTTTGTCTATGTAGTGTGTTTAATGCTCTGCTTACCCCATTTGAGAGCACAGGCGTGATTTGTGTATGTATAACATAGGTGTTTGCTTTTGCAAAAATGAGATTATTCACAAAATTACTAGTAAGCGTCGAACACTGGGGCATTGACTTTACACGTACTTATTTATCAGATTTATCACTCATCAAACTGGTAATAAAAAACTGCAAGGTAATAAATCAAATAGTACCATCGCAAAATAAACAATATTCCATATCTCTATCAATATTTGCTTGATGCGGTTTACTGTTTTGGTGTCAACAGGCTCCGGACACTGGCGAACACCGATTACCGTGTTTAGTTTTCATGACTCCGTGTTATTTTTAGTAATGGTGTGTCACCATGTTTTAGAGCTACAAGTGTTTGAATAACGATAGGCGGTACGGAAGCTGTTTGTTTTCCAGCTGGGGACACGGTGTGTTTTTTGTGGGTGTTTGTTTTGTAGACTGCAATGCACGTATCATTCCCGCATAACGGTTCAAGTTAAAAAAATATGGAAATGATAACAGTTACAATGCAGTGTCTACGTTGGTACTAGAATACTCTTTATTAAGCTTAATAGTAAGTTACTATAGATAGTGCAATGGCGTGATAGAGGAAAGTAAAAAAAAGGCCGAACTCAAAGGCGTGTGGTGTCAGAGTTAGAATAACACCACTCCGTTTCTTCCACGGATATCGTAAGAGGCGACTAAGGAAAGAGGTTAAGATTATTTTAGGTGACAGGCTGGCAAACTGTCACTATTAGGCCCAATTCACACCAGAAGAGCGGCGAAGGGCGGCGAAGCGGAGCGCAGTTTAAGTGTCATGAGAATTTTAACTTCATTTTCATTACAATAAGACTTATTCATCATCAGCCTATATACGTCCCACTGCAGGGCACAGGCCTCCTCTCAGTATGAGAGGGCTTGGGCTATTAGTTCCCACGCGGGCCCAGTGCGGATTGGGAACTTCACACACAACGTTGAATTACTTCGTCGCTGTGTGTAGGTTTCCTGACGATGTTTTTCCTTCACCGAATAGCTCGTGATACGAGAGAATCATAAACGTGATAATCGAAGCCGTGCGACTGCGTGAGACGTCGCGGGAATGCCCGAGCATGCTCGAGCAGACGTGAGCGGCCGCTGACAATATCCCGACCAAAGATCTTGGACTTCCCGCGCATTCCAGCGACTTCTCGAGCAGTCGCGGGAATCCTCGCGCCTTCTCTACCGAGCGGGTTGCTGCCGTTCGCCGCCTTTCGCCGCTCTTCGGGTGTGAATTGAGCCTTACGCCTGGCAATTTTAAACCTAAAAAAATATGCTAGAAATAGCCACAAAACATGAAATAGTCATGGTTTTGTCTGTCGTAATAGGCATACAGGCGTGATGTATGTATGTATGTAACACTATGTAACTCAATACTTTTACTTATTTTCTTTAGTCGCCTATGACATCCACAGAAAATCAGAAATATATATTTTTCGAAACCTGATGCCGCACGGTGTCGACTTAAACAGTTTTCCAAACAAGTGGCTATCTCATCACATTTGTAAGCGTCAGTTTAATATTCATAAAACATTCCAAACTCAGAACAGGCCATCTACCCTCACAAACTGCCTTTTCATGTGGTTAATTATGAAGTGTTCTACTGCAATAAGAGGCTCCTGTAATTTACTAGCGGCAAACCAGTCTAATAACTATCTAAATTTACGGCACCACTGCCTACGCTAAATGAAATCGAATAGGCGAGCAAATTTACTGCTGCCTCAACGAGTTAATTGAAATGGTTATTAAAGGAGCCACGGCCTCGGCAGTGAGGATTAGCTTTGAGTACCTATTATTGTTGTATTGACATGATCTCTGTGCTAGTACAATGTTAATGCTGTAGAAATCTTGCAAAACTTATTTCTTAATAAATAAATTATAGAATGAACATTATTATTGTGAATTTAAACATACATTTATAGCGAAATTAAACAGATAAACTCACTTCATTATGTCGAGATAATTATATCCATTTAATTTCATTGAAAACATTGATGGTGTTTATGTGGACTCTTTATTACTAGGTACTGTGCCTACGTAAATATTTTTAACTTATTTTGTAATTATTTGAATATAAATTATTTGAATGTAAATATTTTGTATCGCCTACAAAAAAATAGGTTAAATGAATCATACTCAGAGAACGTTTTATTTTTTTATTTGATCGTATAATATCGGATTTGGCATGACCCCTCTCAATTTCTTCCATAGATATTGTTAGAGGCAAGAAATAGGTTAAACTGACGACTTGTTATGCATGGCATTACTTAAAGTAACAGGGTTCATTCTTGTTCATTGTCGAAATGAGAATTCATTCAATTCGTTCTTTTTTTTTGAAGCCTTCCAACCCATGACCAGCATGACCTTAACCTATTCTTAATCCATCTTTATAGTTTGATCTTATCGAAATGTGATTTTGACAGTCGTAACACACTGACGGGGAGAAAGTTGTATCCTTTGGTGCTCTGACTTCGAACCTAAAAATATGTGTATTAATGAGGTTTTAACGTAATACAAACAAACATACTGAGACATCACGCCACGACAACATACAAGGGTAAATATTTGGGCGTTTGAACCGCTGTCATTATTCTCAACACTTTTTTTATTAGATTTATTTAGAAATTGGTATAATAAGTGTGTCGTATAGTGTCTATGTCTTGCAAATAGGTACACACTAGACTATCATATGCACATTTCAAACAGTATCTCATAAAAAAAGTGTTGAGAAAGATGACAGCGGTTCAAACGCCCAAATAATTTACCCACAAAACGCTACACAGATAAAACTAGGTATCACCATTTCACGCCTTGCAATCATTTCAAGCAGCATATTATTATGAGGTTTAAACAGATGAAAGAGAAAAAAACAGTGACAGGTTGCAAGCCTGCCGACTAAAGCGTACGCTGATTGTTGCGTTTGCATTGATGATACAAGCGCGCGCATGAAGCGCGTATACGCGCGTTTGATGCGATACAAACGCGCGTACAAAGGAGCGAATCTCTGATCAAAACGCAAAGGCTACGAGCAACTACAGCGCGTATACGCGCAGTATAGGCGCGTTTCACGATCACCCCGTGTGCTTCATCGCACACGCATGTCATCTGCGCGTCGACTGGGCGTTTTAAATACGCCGTGTGCTAGGGATCTTAGTCGCCTCTTACGATATCCACGGAGTACTCGTAAATGGTGAAAATGAATACTAAAACAACTTTTCAAATAAGGTTTCTTGTAAGTAGAGTCAAGACTGTTGATATTCTGTACCAAATTGTAACCCATGCACATCCACCTTTTAAAGGAACCGTTCAACTGCCATATCTCCAACACATTAACGTGTTTAGACGTGTAAGTGTGGATGTTTTTGTGCTTGGCTCTTCATCGATTTCGGCACGATAATATCGTGTTGTGACAATCGATTATTCACCGCCTGACGTCCCAAACTACATTAGTATCAATCAACGTCGAATTAATTAGATCAGATACGCCCACCTCCTTTACACCGAATAGTTGCATCCGTATATTGGATTTGGGAGCTGCCGTTGTGTTTAATCGCTACGATGCGTCCTGTTAATACATGTAATTGATGTAACACTCCTGTACCATGTTCAAAACAAATAAATAATCATTTTATTTCATAAAGCGTACCCACAATTACGAGCGTTAAATAGTTAAGATTATGTCTATATGGACTGTTTTTGTAAACCTAATAGTATGTCCCACTGCTGGGCTAATGCCTCCCCTTTCTTCCGCTACTCTTCCCTATGTCAAGCATGCACCTGGCCAATCGTCTTAAAAAGTATTCCTTCAGGTCGTCCTACCTCCTTCTCTTGAGTCTGCTGTTGTTGTTAAAGTTAGATAAAAGAAATTTAATAGTGACAAATTACTAATCCTGTCACCCGGATCCTTTACTTGCCTTGTAAGCTAGTTAAAGCACAACCCAGAAGCAATGAATCTTAAACCAATCAACTTGCATTTCCATACGAATGTAGCAACAGGAAAGATTTTTACTGCGTCGAACAATGGAGGTGTTTTAAGGAATTAACCCCAGGATTAATTATCATAATCAGTGACCGTATATAATTACCCCTTTTTAATTAAAAGTTCGAAACTTAACGCTTTATTTGGCATTGAACGAGATTGAATGAACTAACTTTACAACCGGTTAGCGGTCGTTAACTTGCTTTAATTATAGCCTTTTGTTTCAGCTGTGCTGTAATTGTGCTTTTCCTAGCTTATTGTTGTTAGTTTGCAAAGAAAAAATGCAACGTACTTTTCTCTCGTTAGTTATGCCCACTTTGAGATTCTTTCGCTTTTCTATTTAAGATTGCAATAGAAAGAACTACAGAGTTTCATAACTGTTGTGATTCATAAAATGACCCATATTTATGGCAGGTTGCAGCCTATGCAGAAGGTACCATCGCGAACCGGGATTGCTGAGCCACTTACCTATGTTTGTAACTTGGTCGTGTAATACTAATCCAATAGCTAACATCTAGTCGGCATATCGGTCATTGATTACACGTCTAAATTGCGAACAGTGGTAAATGGCACAACAATCCCGGTTCGCACCTGTACCTAGTCAGTGCTCAGCACTTTTAATACAGCTAAAGGTTTAGGGTACAGTTTGGACTGTCACGATTCTGCAATGTATCAGGGATGTTGGCGCATGCGCAACACGAATTGTTTTTTTGTCATACTTCGCAAAAGGATGACATCTCTGGTGCATAGAATTCGGGTCAGTTCAAAGAACACCACAAAAAAGCATCTAAATATTTATTCGTCTATCCATACGATTGCGTTTACAATACTAAAACAGTAAAATATAGTCTGAAATAGTTGCTAAATTTCAATGAAGGAAAAAATACTTTTAAGGCTCAATTCACACCAGAAGAGCAGCGCAGCGCGGCGTAGCGCAGCGACCCGCTCCGTGGAGAATGCGCGAGGATTCCT
>BHDV01037708.1:91225-143452 GCA_005406045.1 Adoxophyes honmai | reverse complement strand
CGCGGGGCAAACGTCACGCGTCGCTGAGTGCGCGACCCGAACGCGGGCAGACGTCGTTGACGTTTGTTAAAAAAGCTGTTATATTAGTCAAATGCGATTCAAAAATTATTTGTGTGATAATTTTAATGCCATAATATTAGTTCTATTCTACGCCACGCAATCCGAAATACTTATTCTGCGCAGACGAAGTCGCGGGTAACAGCTCGTAATTTATAAAATCATGTTGCAGTAACAATGAGATCAAAAACAAAACATAATGGATTTTTGAAATGCATGTACATGTACATACCTATGTATTGACGCTTTAACATAGTCCAGTTAAAATAGTTTCAGTCTTTAATTTATTAATTTCTTATTTTGACTATAATCGCATTAGGTATTATCTTAACAAATATGAATAGTCAACCGAATAAAAGTGTATAAAATAATATTTTTAAAGGTACTTTACATACTGTTCGTAGTATGTAGTAAAATATGTTTTGAACCTCGTGTTTCTTTTATTAATTATTTTATATAAAAACACGGCGTGTTTAATGTGCGAATTGAGCTCTGAGTTTTACAGAAAAGACCGAATTCATCGTTTTTTTTTTCAAAAAAACTCCATAATTAACGTGACTGAACTTACAGAAAACATCGTACGTGGTTGCAACCTCTCTATATGCATAAATTACATCTAAACTTCCCATATAGATAATATTAAAGTGGAGCGCTGTTTACTGGCTATTTAAATGTGAATGCGATTCAATATCACCACCGTGTTCGTAACGAACTAGATATATATTCTAAACGGACATTCGACAGGACGACGAGCGGCGAGATGTCATCTTAGCCGACGCGGTAAGGCGCAATGCTGATATATGGGACCGCCTTTGCGGGCTTATCACTGTAAGGCGCGAGTAGAGACGCGCGTGAGATAGAATGTACCTATTACTGTCTAATTAGAGAGGTCAGAATGTGACAGATAGTCTATTCCGCGTGTGTTGCTGTGCTAAACCTACTGTTCCAAATATCCAGGTATATGCTGTGAGAAATTTAAAGGTGAAAATTTATTAAAAACAAACTGAAAAATCGCCTGGTCTACGCAATTGGCGACCAAGGGGCTGGCAGCAACTTTTCCCAGAGAATTAGTATAACTGTCAAAGGGGAACGCTGCCAGACTTTTGGGTACTATGCCACAAAGGCTCATTTTAGGTTTAATTTACTTATTTTTAATAATAAGTATTTATAGTCTGAAATATAACACGTAAAGTTCTGCACGCCAATAGATACTGCCTTGAAATTAACTTAAATATAGAAATGATGAGCTTAAAAAGCGAAATCTGTGTAAGTACATCTCCTTGCTACAGAATTTCCATAAACATCTGTCAATTCCGTTTGATTTGTTTATCAACGACCTATTATTTAGAAGCGACGCATTCAAATGGTGACTGATAGCAGTTAGAGCAGCGTTCTGAATACTCGATGCCCTGGATATTTGCCAATACACAGTCGACACAATAGGCTGCATTTAGTGTTTAACAATTACGTTAAAATTAGCATTTTAGAGACCTATTTAGTGACGTTTATGGACTTCTAGATGGCCATTTAGAATAGTTTCTGGTGGGCCAGTTGATAGACCTACGGTCTTGCAAGCTATCGTGGGTTCGAATCATGGCTTGTACACTTTAGTTAATAAATACCTATGCGAAATTTACCTCGAGTTATTCAGTGAGGAAAACATCGTACAAAATTTAGTGTTGAGTGAAGTTTTTAATCCGTATTGGGCCTGTCCGAGAATTAAAACCCAAAGTCCTCTGGCACTGAGAAAAGTCCCAGCATTGGGACCTACATAGCTGGTTAATGATGTCGACACTTGGATAAGTGGCTGTTAAAAAGACCGCGATACTGTCCTGTACAGTATTATTAATAAAATAGAATTCCTAACACCTACTCATGAAAAAACAGAGCACCCATTGTCAACGATCAATCTACCAACATTGAAGCGAGAGACTCACCAATCTACAAGAAGAGAGATGTCAGACTATAAGCGTAAGTACTGTTGTCGCTGCATATCCCGCAGGGAATAGGGCGTGATGTTTATGCAATCAAGGTATGCTAGCCTGTCGCCTAAAATATGCTTTAAATAACCTATTTCATAGTCGCATCTTACGACATTCACGAAATAATGGTAAGGGGTTATTCTAAACCCGACACGACACGGCAAGCGACGGCACGGCGACGTATTTACATTGACTGATAAGGTTAAACCTAAATCGATGCAAGTCAAACTTGGTGAATGTTAAAAATAACTCGAATACCTGTAAACCAAAGTGCTAAGTCAATAGAACTACTTTCTGTTTCTCGTAAACAAATCAATCAAACCTAAGACCAGGTGTCGTGGACTTGTGAAATGCATGAGACCACAGACTTATATCGAAATAGATGACTCAAGTGTATGTACTTCGCGTGCCAAAAGGGAGAGCAATGATCTTCCTTTGACGCGATTTCATTTAGTTTTATACCACTTAAATTAGGTTTAACTGTCTGGAGACAGGACAACTTGAATAAGGTGGCGTCACCTTTGAATCGGTTTCACATTACTGTCAATTCCCATCACTAAAGCGCTCATGTGACGGTACAGTAGGTAGAGAAAAAGTGGCGCGCTTGGTTTTCATACAAATGCAGGAACACGCGATATCTATTTCGATAAAAGTCTGTGATTGAGATAGTTTCTAGTCTTACAACAGTATCTCGTTATTTGAATAATCGCGCCAATACCGTCCGGAATGTGGGGTAACAGAGACAGTTGTTACAAAATACTATGCACTAGGTACTATTGCACTACTATATTGCCTAGAGTTCGTTTCCACAGGACTTCGTTGTAATATCCTGTTTTTTTTTTTGTTAGTTTAGTTGCCTCTGGATATTGTTCCGGCGTTGCGGATATCTATGAGCGTTAGGGATCGCCTACATGTGACCCATTTTGTGTTTTATAAATAAATAATAATAATAAAATAATAAATATCACTGGACAATATTTACACCAATCACCTAGTCCCAAACTAGGCAACCCTGTATTATGGGTACTAGACAACGGATAAACTTACATATATATAGATAAACATCCAAGACTCGAAAGCAAACATTCGTATTCATCATACAAACATCTGCCCCGACCGGGGATCGAACCCGGGACCTTAAGTTTTGCCTCACTTAATGTTAAAAATATATGCAACTTTCAAGCTGCATGTGTTAGATCTCTATTTAATAATACTACTATTACATACAACTATACATTTGGAAACCCCTACCGAAAACTAAACTTTTGTTTTTATGCTTATTTCTATTTACCGTTTATCGTTAAAATTGAAAAACCTTTTTTTTTTTCAAATATCTTCAACCAACTTGGGCATAAGTTTCGCACGCATTGCGAAATATAGTTGAACGACATTCCTTGTTAACCGAATAAGGATTTCTAACAAAGCAAAGCCCGCATGTTCCAAATATGAACATAATAGAGCTTTTACGGTAGCTTTAGGAGTTTTGACTAGGCATGGAAATAGCATTACTGCGTAATTTGATCTGGAATTTATGAATTGTATCTGATATTTTGAATAAATCCCATGAGAAAAACTCTACTGATACAGTTTGTGCATTTTGTTTTTTTGCCAAACCTTGACTTTTTGACATAAAATTTTACATGTTCATGTTAAGTAAGAACAGTAAATTGGATGTTTGTATAAATAACGCCTCTCCGCTTCTTCTGTTGATGCTGCAAAGGAAAAAAGGTTAACACTGTTTTATTTCTTTAATCTCACTTAAAACGTAAAAGTAGGGGAGGAGTGCAGTTTACTGAACGGAGCGAAAAAACAAACTTTAAATAACGCAAGTGGCTCCTTCAAAACCTGGCTCCTTCATGGCACTCCTCCCCTACCTATGCTAAAAGCAAAAACAAAAAGGTCACGGATTATTTTGTCGACATAACGTTTTGTGTGCTCTGCCTATTCCATTTGGCAATACAACCATGATGTTCATTTGCATGTTTAAATAAAAGAATGAACTAAAACAATCTTTGCGTGTAAAAAATATTAAAGATAAAAGATTTATTATTGAAGCGAAAAACAAGCGTATAAAGAAAGACGTCTTCGCCGAAATTGGATTCTTCTGTTTTGTACCGCCAAGTTATAAATATGTTAATTTCACCGTAAATTATAATAAGCAACTGAGTAACAGGGTATGTATGCATGTATGTAAAAATATGCCAGATGTGGCCACGAATCGTCTACGTAGCCGATTTGGGAGAACAGGAGTGATTTATGTATGTTTGTATTTTGTATCCCGTGTGGTGTCGGATCTGGAATAGCACCTCTCCATTTCTTCCATGGATGTCGTAGGAGGCGACTAAGGAAATGGGTTTAGGTATTCTGTAGGCGACAGGCTAGCAACCTGTCACTATTATACTACCTCTTACATCTGTTTTAAAACCCAAAATGATGCTAGAAGTGGCTGCGAAGCGTGAAATAGTCATAATCATGGATATGTCTATTTCACCTTTCGTGTGCTCTGCCTACCCCATTTGGGAGTACAGGAGTGATTTATGTATGTTTGTATTTTGTTAAATATTTGAAATAAACAATGAAATTGACTAATTATGAATTGCACAGTTTTTTGATCGACGACGTTAATTCGACTTTTCAAAAGTTAAAACTTCACCACTTCAGTCCTTTCGAGACCACGAATGGTTCAACGCGCCTGAAACGACAAATTAAAAGTAAGTCTTAAACGTGATTAGGACCCATTTATTTTTACTTAATGTAAATTTCTTGATGAGGTACATTATCTTTTTTTTTTTTTCATGGTGAAAATAGAAATAACTAACTAACTAATTAGCTCAGGGACCCAAAGAGGGTCTTGGCCTCCGAAACGAGAGTACACCATCTGTCCCGATCGTGCGCAGCCTCTTGCCAGTCGTCGACTTGAAGAAGTCGCAGGAAAATAGAAAGATATAGGCAACATTTTTTTATTCAAAATCTTAAACACAAAACTAAGTATTAAAATTAAGTTTCAATCAGATAATTTAATTCGTATTTTTTTTTTGATTTTTTATTGGGATGACGCGTTCTTTTTTTCAGTCCATGCGACACCAGCTCGTATTATTCCCCGTAGAAACACCCCATTCGAATATTTTTCGAGCCTGCCAATAAATAACTCAAATCAGTAGAGAGGGTACTAAATATTCAGCATTTTTTCCCACCGCAGAGCACTTACTCCAGTTTGCACACACAGCACGCACTATATTTTCGTAATATCCCCTTTAATATGAATATTTGTCTGACTCAATGAAACCGGTATTATGCTCGTATAAACCTTCCCCATGAAATTTATGTGCCGCATGCATTTGAGGAATTTTTCATATTACACCGGAAAAATGTAGCAATTACGCTCTAAAGCTAAGTACTTCGTTATTTTTGTGGAAAAAAACTGCTTAAAAGTATGTCAAAGATAGAAGAAAGAAAGCGTTTAAAAGAATTCGTAAATATGGTAACTTTTTTTTTGATAAATCGGAACCGTAGCTTTACAATAATTTTGTTCAATTTAAAAGAACTAAGCTTCATTAAGTTGGATTTAAATTCGCAGTAGTTCTAACCGTCTCCGTGACTTATTCAGCACATCGCATGTCCCGGAACTTATAATGAGTTTAGCCGTTCCTATGTACTTAGGTTCTAGCGCCGACGTCATAGCGCTGGTAAATGACGGCACTACCGTAAAGCACGGATGCCTTCTCCTCACAATAAATGAGTCTAATTAATCAGGAGTGGCGTCTGTCATGTTAAAGAATAGTCAAGACGCCCCAGGCCACGCTCGCGGCGCAAGTCACTGACGCCAAGTAATTGCTTTTGTTAAATCAACAGTCGGCCAACTCCGAAACATTACGAAATGAACTAAGCCAATTAGTCATTTGTCTCTATTCGAACGAATTTTAATATTTACTGCCTAATTAGCCGAAGCAGAACAACTAATCATGCCGTTATTACGAAAACAGAGTTACGTGTCGAGAAACTTGTGTCGAAAAGCAGTTACGCAATTCGTGTTATAATAAAACAATGGATACTTACGGCCAAAATTTTTGTATAACAACAATTTAGTTACGTATTCCGTAATCATAACAAAACGGTATCGCGTAAGAATGCGTCGAGAGTGGCGATTTGCGATGCAAATTGCCGGGCATCGACAGTAACTTCCTGACTGATGAGTCGAGCCGCGCAAATGCCTGTAATGACTAATATTTCACTTTTATGTCGCTCGGAGGCTGCTCTAAAAAACCTAATTATCCCCGAGGAAAGTTGCGAGCGTTCGGAACTCGGCTGTGATTACCGCGCCGTAAACTCAACTCGAATTACAGTGTTTTTGTCAAATATTTCCGAATAATCGATACTCCGGGAGGCAGGCTTCGATTATGGTTATCAGGCGTACTTCAAATTGTCGGTTAACAATAGAATGAAAGGCGCCGGTTAAGTGAAATGAAATTCTGATTTAAGAGCTTTCCTATTGTATTGACACCTACTCGATTATTTTTGGCCATTGGAATTTTTGAGCAATTATTACGCAACGAAAAACAGCTCGGGTTGTACATATCGGCTCAAATGGGAATGGTGGTACTTTGTTAGAGTTTAAAAACAGTTTATGGTTAGCTGATAGGGACAATAAATTGTGCGCTAGCGAACGTTGCGCATAACTCAAAGGCTACCCGTAAATTTAGAGTTTTCACAATATCTCACGGGCGCAGTCCGACCGTGGGCTAGGCGTGCGGGAAGATTAATACTTATTCAATATTATCGAAAGAATTGTGGAATATGTCAGGTCTGCGCACGACCGCACCGTATCTGCTCACGCCTTGCTTTCTACTGCTGGTAATTTATCATGCTAAAAAGTTAAATAAATGTAATTCCTCTATTAGATACATTTGTGATCAAATGTGACTAGGTTAAGAAATATCATCCACCAAAACAAATTAAACAAAACTAAATACCTACTCTGTATCTAAAAATAAACTTTTCTAATATCCATTCCCTCTGCAATTAATTCGTAGCTAAATGTTTGATGAAAATTGCCAATTTAAATATGGCGGATGTATTTTATAAAAAGTGATGTAATGCTATTTGAAAAATATGTAATCATTTTTACTGTTATATTTTTCGGGTATATGTTCAAAGAAAATACAACTATAAACTATAAGATTGTTTATAATTTATTGTAAGTAGGTATACAGTAGGTTCTGACCAACAAATAAAAATTTGATTGCCCCCTTTAAACTTTTTTTCGTACCTATGAGTAAATGTTTATATTTAGGATAACAGAGACAACAAACCGTCATACGCTTCTATTCTGACATAATTTTCTCGCTTCATTCACATTCATTCCAGTAAATGCTCATCGGTTACGAGTACCTACTTCTAATTTCATCTCTCTTCAGAATGTTTTCGACCTGGCCAATATACGTCCTTCAAAGGCGCCCTTGACCAACATTTAGGTCAAAAATCGAATAAACCCCCAATGTACTTCCATTCTCCCCTTACTCTTAATTGAATGTTAGTCAAATTTTAATTTTATGGTTTCATCCAACTAAGTTCCATACATTTTAAAGGCATTGTGAATTATTTTATTTTTTCCCTAACTTATTTTATAACGTTATATCACGATTATTAAATCAATTAACGCCATCTCCAGTCCACACAAATGGGTCCATTGTTACTATTTTTCATTTAACAAAAATAAACAATTTATAGCGCCTCCATTATTTGCGCTCATAAATTTCAATACGGGCAACACTGTTTAATATATTTGTGAAATCAGTGTTCCCACCATCAAGCAGGTTCAGGCTCAGGCCTACAAACTTCTGATCTCTTTATACTTTACCACGTTTTACTGCAACCGCTTTTAGACCTTAAAACATCGGGTTTTAAGGCGGTTTTTCCCGTCAACTTTCAGAGCGTTGAGTTGAATATTGTTAAGCTAATATAGAGAGGTTCATATGGCAAACAAAGAGCTATCAGATCCACGATTTTTTAAACGAGTTCTCAATAAAAGTTACGGGAACTGAGTGATCTGCCAACACTCAATATTTTAGTGGCCCTTTGTAATTCAGATGCAGATTAAAGAAGTGTTGGGAGAGTATTCAAAGAGCTGATTTTTTTTACGAGGTGTTTAATGAACATGTCTTTTTATTAATGTAGAGTAAAATGAGCCATCATTTTGTAGAAGCGCTATTGTTTTTGTAAAAATTAAAAAAAGTGAAATTCAAAGTATTTAGTAAAGTAGGACGCCACTTCAGCAAAAAGCACATCACATTTTACAATGACAGAAACACTTTTTTGAGCAACAACATTTTATAACAATAGAAAAATGTATACCACTTAAATGAAACTTAAAATACGAAAAGGTCAACCTATTTCAGCCAAATCACGTTAGCTCGGTGCTCAAACCAATTAGACTTAGTTTAAAGTGCAATTGAAAAACAAACAAGTTTCACAATATTGAACGAAAAATGGCTACGAGCCGTGGTTCGAGTTACAGCGGATACACGCTTTTAAATTAAAATATATAAGTACTCAAACGTTGGTGTTCCATTTGTTTAAACTAAGAACTAAGAACTATGCCACACCAAATAGGTCAGCTTTTCGACTGTGTAGTGTATTTTAAAGTACTAAAGGATTTAATAACTTTTAAGGCCGTACAGTCGTACCTACAAAATTGCTTTGGGTTGTCAATCAAAATATAAACTTCAACTGGAAACAAATAATTTAAAGGATAAAAAGATATCAAGGCATTACAATAGAGTAATACTAAATGAGTGAATTTCCGTTTTTTCCACAAACTACTTTTTGCCTTCATGCATTAGAAATCCATCAAGCAAAAAGCATGGGTCACAGAAAAAAATCTTAATCCTTGACGATTCTTAATATTTTGAAATTTATTTATTACTAGCTTTTGCCCGCGGCTCCGCTCGCGTTAAATTCGGGGTATCACAGAAGAGATAGCACACATACCAATTTTATTGCTTTCTACATTGAAAACTTCCACTCCTCACTTTAGGGAAATGGGGGGGTTTTGAAGAGACAAAATGTAGCCTATGTCACTTTCCATGCCCTAAACTAGCTCTACCTAAAAAAATCACGTTAACCCATCGCTCCGTTTAGCCGTGGAAGACGGACAAACAAACAAACAAACACACTTTCACATTTATATATTGGTACGGATTTATTATTTATTAATATTTTGAAAATCACTTTAAAATTTGTAACTACATAGCCTGAATCTCTAATTTCATCACCTGAATCTTAAGTCAGCTGTCGAAAGATTTAAAGCCAGCTATCCGCTGACAGTCGGCTGTTCTAAAGCCTGCTGTGCACGAGCACGAACCGAGCCTGACAAGCAGCACCAATTAAAGTTGACACTACCGCTTCGCTGCTTTTCGCACCTCGCACGCTAGCGGAACGGTGGACTCGTGGTTTTTTTCATACTCTGTTAAAAAACGGCCAAGTACGAATAGGATACGCGTTGAGAGTTCCATGCAACTAAACTGCTATTCATGAACTTTTTAAATTTTTTCGTATACTGTATGTTACTAAAAGTTTGTCTAGATAATGTTTTCTGCGAAATATAAAAATGTTATATTATAATGTTATATTAGTCAATCAAATCAACAAAATGTTTGTCAAAAATACTCTAGTTTATGTTTTATTTTAATTGCTTCGATTTGAAACATTTTTTTTAATACCTTACCAAAAAGTACACTGATGTTGATACCACAGAATAGGTGGTATGGCAGACACAGAAGGATTACTCCCCAACATATTTAGGTGTAAAAATATTGCTGTCTCTTTTCTACCGTTACCTGGTTGCCATAGACCTTTCAAGTAGTATCGCCAGTGGAATAAACTGCGGAGTGGACTTTCCCTAGCGATACCTTTATACATTCGAAAGCAAGAGTCATCATTATCACAGGCAAAGTGACCAAAATGATAGAATTCAATTTAATGCATTAAGGTACTGAACCCTAAAAACCGACTGCACGACGAAGTTTACTTGCCAATTACTATGTCGCTATTGAAGGTAGAGCTTAGATTGTTTTCGCTGGCGGTACACGTGAGCAAAAAAGGAAACAGTGCTTCTCCGATGTGATTCTGAGCAACACCGCGAGGAACAGACCGGGATCTGAAAAAACTTGTCAGTTTTCACTACTTTTTGTTCTTCTGTTTCCATTGCTCTGTATAAGTGGAAAGAAACGCTGCCTTTTTTGACCATGGTTTTTTACATTTCGTATCTAATACACCTTCTTTTCTGTGTTGTGTTGGAATTGAGCTAATTTTAAGTGCTTATGAGTAATTGTTATTCACACATTAATCTTTAAATAAAAAATATTCAGGTGTAGGCATACACAAATTCGTATACGCGTCATGCCTGTATTTTCAAACATGTTAAATACAGCATAGACTTCATAGTCACTTCAAACATTATTTTTTTTACGTACCAAGTTAGTTAAAAGAGGTATAATAGTGGCAAATCAGTAGCCTATCGCCTAAAACCTATTTTCCTTGGTCGCGTCTTACGACATTTACGGAAGAAAATGAGATATCTATTTTCAATGATACGACAGATACGATTCCGTCCATTTATTGCTCCGCTGACAGGTCATGGAACGGTTTAAATACATGACAGATATTCTTAACCCGACACAACACAGGAACATATCTAAACTTTTTTTGACTTACACCTAGCGCAAATCATAGAGGATAGAACCTATAGAGAAACAATGTTCGCAACCCCGGTCCGCAAATAGTTTGTTGATTTCAACATACTAAAGCGATCACTTCAATTGTTTTGCGGAATAATTTCCGAACAACCAAGATGACATTAGTACTCTATAGGTTCTATCCTCAATGGCGCAAATATTGCAGCTCCGGGCTAAAATAATAAAGGTTTTATTAAAACATCGCGGGACTATTGACAGTTAGCGAAACAATCGTCTCTGTGAAGCCATTTACGTCAAAGTGGAAGCCAGTACAGCCTGCCACCGGCAAAGGCAATTCCAGTCAAAGGGGCTGCATTCAACCTTTATTCACAATATCGCGCACTTTTTACCCGGTGCGAAACCCATAGCGACTAATGTACAGTACGTTTCGAAACACAGCTCTTGATTTCTGCAATCATTTAAATTCACCCGATGTTTATTTGTTTGTAGTCCAGTCAAATCTTGCAAATTAAATTTGATTCACTTCCCGGTTTTTAATATATCACGCTCGTATCCTAAATTGGCTGGGCAGAGCATACAAAACGATACATAGGCAAAACCATTGATATTTGACGTTTTGTGGCTATTTCTAGGATACCTCTTAGAGGTACAATAGTGACAGGTTGCAGTGCTAACCTGTCGCCTGAAATGTTCCTTAAACCTATTCTCTTAGTTGCGTTTTACGAAATCCACGGAATTCATAGAGGTATTATTCTAAACCCGACATCGAACGATAAATGTATACTAGTGTGATTTGGGTGACGATACAATAATCTGGCTGTAGCTTTCTCATGACCAAAGGTTCGACTCCGGAAGAGGAAACTCTTCAATATTTGAGATGAATGGCAATGAAGTACAGTTGGTAAGTACAAGTAAAGTCAGTATTTTTTTTTATTGAAAATGACTCTTCTCTTTTTTGTTTTCAGAAGAGAACAGTTTTTAATTGTGAAGTTAGGGATATTATAATGACCTGGGGGCGTTATTCCTTACGGATAGACGCAGTGTCAAAGTGCCAAATTAACAGTAATTTAGAGCGGAAATTCAACTTTAATTTCTGAATTGAGAACTAACAGCTGACTGAACTCATGGCCACTTCAAATTATAAACTGCTTATATTAAAGCGCGCCAGATTTTCTTGAACTCAAGATCTGAGTGCATTTTTATTTATTTTTTAAGATGAAATAGAAGCTAGAGCATTGAATTTGAAGCGTAAAGCGAGAGCGCCTGGCGTTATTGCATGCATTTTTGCAGTGCGAATGCATGCAATATTTCTTTGCACATTCGTGATCACTGAGAGAAGTGACGCCTCTTTGATATTCTTGTATCTACTACATGGTTATGGTTGTCTACTTCATTCTATAAATATTGGCTTGCTGAACGAATAATAGTGTAACATTGTGCCTATTCCATGAAACTTATAAGTTTGTAATCTGTGAACGATTTCAATGTTTTTTTTTACAGTGGTTTTATCTGGTCATGACTGCAAGCAAAAAAAAAAGAAACGAAAGTTTTTACTTTTTGATTGTTGAAGCTGTATGTGTTTGTGTTTTTCTTATAAGAAAAAAAAATCAAAGTGGCAGACCTTGCACTTATTTTACATCAACCAAAGTATTTACATACTTTGAACGCGAATCTACTTACTGTGATACTCATAATACATGTAAAATCTCGTTTCTGTTCCCAAGTGGAGTAGGCAGAGCACACAAGCACTAGCACGAGTCTCGCAGCCACTTCCAGCATAGTTTCAGGTTTAAAAACAGATGTTAGAAGTTTAGTAATAATATTGTGGGGTTGCTAGCTTGTCGAAATACGAACATACATTATCACCTAACGGAAATGCAAACAAGGTTCCGTGCAAAAGCAGTTGCCACTCTATTCTGTGCCCCTTGAAATAATATCGGATTTGTAATTTTGAGTCTTGGCGGGTGGTGTACGTGCGAAGACGAATAACGTCTGGCTTTGAAGCGTGCAAAATGCAAAGGAATATTAACGGTCAACAAGGCGAGATTTGTTTGAGGAATGAAAATACTGGTGCCAGACACGCGAGCGAGACATAAAACCTAAACTTCTGTAACTTCACTTACTTTTTTAACAAAAGAAATCTTGTATTCAAACGCTGCTTTTAAATATTTCTTATACAACTCTACTGACAAGTAAACTTCGTAGACTTTTTGTTTAGCATTTTCAAACATTTAAATCGTTCTAGGAAATTTACTTAGAAGTTTTCTTGTAGTTTTTTATAAAACCCTTTTTGTTTTAACTTATTTCTAAGAAAATTTCTCGTCTTATTTCTGGATTGAATTTCAGAGTCAATGTCCTCGAACCAAAGTAAGTAGTAATTTTTATCTGAAATATGAAATATTTGAGCCTATTATTCCGAGCTGCTTTTTTAAAGAGTTTACGGGAAATCCACTCGCTTTATATTTCAAGCGTCAAGTGTCAGAGGGCATTAAGAGGGCGCACACATTTTTTACGAACGTAATATAAGATCAGGTGGGGGAAGAGAAATTCAGGAGCAGGGCAGGGGTAAGAGGCACCACAGACCATAACTCGTCGAGTTATGAGTGATTATAGTCTGTAGAGCCCTCTTATCCCTGCATTTCTCTTCCCCCACCTGACCTTAGTGGTTTTGGACCAATGTTTAAAAAATCGTGAAATGTAAATTAACTCATATTTAGCCATGAAAAAAATATGGTTAGACTAAACATATTCTGTAAATTTACAATAAAATTGTTTCATTTGTAATTACATTAAAATCAATGAGAAAAAAAATAAAGTAATGGTTCAACTTTCAAATTATGTAAAATGATATTTGAATAATAAAAACCAATAATTTGATTCATGTTAATCCGTTAATCCCCAGTAGACTATATTGTCTATCAGATAATAACAAGTTTATATCGTTTATGGTAAATTTTAATGGCAAATTTTCAAGTGAAAGACAGCTCTGACGCGTATTTTTGTGAAAACCCTTCAACAAATTGGCTAAGTAAAAGAAATCTGTGTTGCTAATAAAATATTTTTTTCCGTTAATCCCTAGAAAAAGAGTTTATTTATATGTTACAGTAGTTTTTCTTTAAAAACTTAAGGATTTATAGCTTTCTAAAGCATTGGAAAAACATCAAAATCACCGAATTTTGTGTGCACGCTCTTAACATTTATCAATGAACTGTTTCAGGTCACTGAACTGAACAACCCAACATTACTACGATACATATATACATCATCATCACGCCTGTATTCCCAAATGGGGTAGGCAGAGCACACGAAACGTGAAATAGACATAACCATGATTATGACTCCTTCACGCTTCGCAGCCACTTTGAAACTGTTTGAAAACAGACGTAAGAGCTAGCCTAATAGTGACAAGTTGCTAGACTGTCGCCTAAAGAATACCTGAACCCATTTCCTTAGTCGCCTCTTAACATCCATGGAAGAAATGGAAATATTCTAAACCTGACACCACACGGGTTACTACGATACATACATACATACATATCGTCACGCCTCTTTCCCACAGGGGTAGGCAGAGACTACTTTGTTCCACTCGCTACGATCCTGACATACCTCTTTTGCTTCATCCACATTCATCAATCTCCTCATACATGCTCGTCGGTTTCGGGTACTCTTGACCTGACCTGTTTCTAAAACGTCCGCGATTTGGTCACGATACTACGATAGGCTGTAATATAACACCTATTTTGAATCAAATTACTTTTACGTAACTTCAAGATGTCTCCCGTAATTACAGCGACAAGATCCTTTGACACCTTCTTAATTTTCTCCTCTGTTGAACCAAGACTACTTCAGGCATCCCCTTCAACACCGCTAATTAATTTGTAAAATGTGTGATATTAATATTCTCTAATTCAAACAACGGTTAAATAAAGTTTAAAAAATGTCTAAAGTTTGAGAATGGATAAGACTGGAACATATTTTAATTATTATCACAAGTTTGAATAAAACAAGCGCAAAAACAAGTCGCAGCGACTTAAAGAAAACTACATAGACTAAACCTAAATCTAAAACTATCAATCTATGAAAAAAATCCCCAGATCGATATCGCTATCAAATACTAACTCACTGTCCAAAATAGTTCCCAGAACGTTTACATACAAATACAAAGATACATCACGCCTGTATTTTTAAACAGGGTAGGTAGATCATACAAAACGCATCACAGACAAACATAACCATTTCACGTGCCGCGACTTCAAGCATATTTTTTAGGTTTTAAGATAAGAGGTTCTATAGCTACAGGTTGGTAGTTTGTCGCCTAAAGTTAGCGTAACTTATTTCCCTAGCCACCTTTTACGACTTCCACGGAAGATATGGAGAGGTGATAATATAGGAAACCGAACACCACACGGCTAAATGATTACTTACGAGATAGATAAATAAACAATAAATAATTTGTATTTGAAAACGACTGCGAAATATATAAGACTAAATAGCTGTATCTTAAGCCGCATACATTCTTAATATCCTTTTATCTTATCATTTCCCTTACATCCTGCTTTCACGATATATTAAAAAAAGCCGTAAGAATATAAATCACCCGGAAGATACTTCGCATCGTCTCTCAGGTCGTTGAACCTGCATATTTGCGCCACCCCTTAATGTACGGGACTCATACGAGTAAACACACTGCGTAAAGGGTGTCCCGGAACTATGCGGCATGGAGTATAAGTATCTTAGGTGTTTTACAACAAAATAAATAACATCGCTGTCAGAGATTTTTTAAATAGGAATAGATCCACTCAAATGTGGAAATAACAGCATAATTTGGACAAAAGATGATTAAGCCACATAGTATCGTCGTGTTCATCATCCAAATACTTACCTCTACAATGTGTCTAAGTTTCAAAACTGGAAATTTATCTCAATGCACTGTGAACATCGGTGTATGTCAGATTGACAAAATTCGACAAAATTTTGAGGTAGTTAAAGGAGTTGCTGATTTTACCGTAAAGTCAAACGGATAGTGTGTAAATATGAATGCGAGGACAAAATTAAAAGGAATTTATTAAAAAAAAAATATGGGAAAGCTTTTAATTATTTTCTCTTACGTCGCATACATAGTCTTGGACACCCTTTAAATACGCGTGAAGTTTGTACACCCTAAAAGCTGGCTGCATATTTGTAAATATTATGCTAATTTAATAGAGAACTGCAAATTGTTTGGTGGTGGAAAGGATTTTCATTTGTTTTAGTGAAATGTTTAGGACAGCCAGCGGTTTGCAGTGGAGCGTGTTTTATCGATATTGAGTAAAACGAACCTGACATAAACTCGTTTTTCGAAAACTTGCGAATTTTAAATTGCAGTTTTCAAGCAATTGGTTTTGAATTACTCGGAGTGAAATAAATAATTTCAACAAAAAAATAAGCACTAAGAGAAACGTTAATTTTTTTTCTTAAATTCAATAGGTATTTTGATGACTTTAATTTTCAGTATGTCATTCACTCTACTTACATAACGTTTAAAATTTTATTTAGACGACTACAAGAGCTATTAAAGTATTTATCTAAAATTCCAATTCCAATATGTTAACAAAAAAGGTTTTTTATTTACGAGTTAAAACTAGAGGATCTGGACCTAGACCCTCTAGGATCAAAAATAATATTATCATAAGAGAACTGCGGATAAATCTACTATAAATTTTATTATGATTTCAGTAGTCACGAAAACTATAAACCGAAAGTAGATTTACATAAACTAGTTCAAGGTCTCAACGAAACCTTATCGGGTTTTTATGATTTTTCTAGGAATGAAATTATTCCCTAGCCACAACTAGCGGCTTCTTCCGTTTAAAAAAAAATCAAAGCGCCATTTCAAATACAATTGAAGCTGAAAGAAATTTAGGGCTTGTTTATGATTTAAATTGTCTAATGTGCTTTTTCTAAGAATAATGTTGCCAGGCCTGTACAAAATATTAGATTCAGATACATACATCACCTCTGTTTTCCCAAATGGGTAGGTAGAGCACATGAAGCGTCACATAGACAAATCCACGACTATCTCACGGTTTGTGGCCACTTCTAGTGTATTTTTTAGGTTAAGTTTAAGTTCACTAGTGAGAGGTTGCTAGCCTGTCGCCTAAAAATCATCTTAAATAATCTATATCTTTAGTCGCCTCAAAAGACATCCAAGGAAGAAAATGGAGAGGTGTTCACTGTTCAGTTATTGTAAAGCCAACACCACACGGCAGATTATAATACACTTAAAAATAAAATTAATTCTCTACACTATTTTGAGGAGTGTTCCTAACTGTGGGTCATTTGACTGTTTAATCATAGTTTCGAATACATACTCTTTGAATAGCATTGAGACTATTATGAGATAGAGGTCATTGGGAGTAACGCACCACGATGGCTTCTATTTACAGTACAGACAGTCAAATAGATCATCATAATTATAGAAATTAAGGAGATAATTGTAGTTTAACCACATGCGTAAATAATTACATTTTGTAGGTTGATCATAAATTTGGACACATGTATTTTGTTCTAGCGAATGTTTGGCGAACAGTCGAGACAGCAAAACTACGATAGCGTTGGTATCTACAATAATTGTACATACGAGAATTTGAAACTATTATATAATAAAGTTGCTCGCTAGCTCCTCAAGAAAACTCTGCGTTAACAGACCCCGTCTGAAATTTACGAGTTTCAAAAACTTTGGCTTTCCCTGAAAATCTACATTTACGGACAAACGTAACCGTTTTACTACGTGTATTGGTAAATAAATGTGACGTTTTCTCTTGAAGAGATTGTGGAACGTGAGCAAAATCCAGTATTTCGCCGGTCCGGAGGTTTACGACCCAGTTTAACGGCATATACAATGTTTTATTTATCTTTTTCGTATCGGTTTTCATGCGGTCATATTTCAGTTCCGAATAGATTTAGCTTTAAAGCCAGGACGTTACGTTTTGTTTGGCAAATAACTATTTTATTGCGGCTCCGATAATAATGTATGGGGGATCAGTTTTATGACATATTTCTAATAAAAGGGTAATAAATTTTGTCTATCATTGGTAGTTACAATGTTTAGCTCCGTTTGTTGTAACTACAGCGATATTATAGTTATTATTGTTTCAGATATGTAAGTACCAACGAGGCAATTGATCTATGACCCACCATAGATACCATACAAAATAATATTACAGTGCCCAATGCAAAAAATAACAAGTACCACTTTTTTGAGCCACTGTATTAAAAGTATTATTCTAGTACCTACTACAGCTGCAACGTTGTCCCCGTATTGCAAACTATCAGTGTTTTAATTTTGTAATATTGTACGGCGTCAATATATTTCATCCATGAATTAAAAGGTACAAAGGCAAAGTTACCACGTGTTAATATGAACGTTTTGCCTAAAATCATGAGCAGAACGATTGCTAATTTAAAATTAATTTAGCAATTTCCTTGCACGGGTCAATGGCAGAACCAATCGCCGTTGATTTCCTTCATAATTAATTCTCAGTTTAGTGGTACGTAAGGCTGTGGTTATTAGGCATAATAAACGCTCTCAAACGCAGCATAGCATTAAGCGAGAACGACCTACTGAGCGTAGTGTAATGAAGGCAATATAATTATCGGCTAATTTCGTCGGAAACTGCTGTTAACTGCAAACTGCAAACTAATTTAATTAATTCGCACTAAGACTACACACTAAGTTAATTCGCAAACGAATTCGTTATCGTTTCACGATCGTTTTGATTGCAGTAATGTCTGATAGCATAAACCAGCATAAACGTAAAAGTTTTTGTTGGTGGTGGAGATGAAAAAAGTGTTGTAGTGATACATTCCTAGCCTGTTGCCTTAAGCATACCTAGACCTGTTTACTTGGTCGCGTCTTATGACATCTACGGTAGAAATCGAGAGATATTACCTAAATTGGTCCAACACCACACAAATATACCTACATTATGGATTTTCTATAAGTACATGCATTCACGCCTGTTTTCCCAAGAGTGGTAGACAGAGCACATGAACTCCAAAAACCAGCGACACGTTTAGCAATTTCAGGGTAACCAGATGGTTTAACGTGATATTGCAGTGACTGGTTGCTAGCCCATCGCCCACAATAAGCTAAAATTTTCGTAGAGTCGACTCCTTACGAAACCCACAGGACGAAAGGGGTAGGTGCTATTCTAACCCAGCACCACGCGGGATTTTTCTATATACATGTACTATTTATCCTGGTCCATCTAGAACTGGCGTGTTCCAGGCCGCACAAGCCACAGCCTTACTGATTATATTATTCCTTATCTGCTTCAAAGGCACGAGCAATTGGAACAGGGACTTTATCAAACGTATAAATTGCACGAGTCGTTCCTAATTAGGAACAGAACTGATGCTTATCTAGTACTGACGAGAGAAAGCGTGCCTAAATGTATAATATGCTTTATTACTTAGTGTACCTATTATTGACTATATATTATTTGTTGCAAGCGTTACATCTCCTCAAGCGTTGCGCCTCAGTCCTGTGGGGTGTCGGTGTCGGGGATAGAATAACATCTCTATTTCTTCCGTGGATGTCGTAAAAAACAACTAAAGAAGTTTAGGTACGCTTTAGGCGACAGGCTAGCAACCTGTCACTATTATGCTAGAAGTAACTGCGGAACGTGAAATAGTCATAATCATAGTTTTGTCTATGTCACGTTTCGTATGTTCTGCCTACCCCATTTGGGAACACAGGCGTGATGGTATGTAGGTATGTATGTTACACCTTTGGCTTCTAGATTGCCAACACATCAAAAATTTGTCTATGCTCATATTTTATCTTCTTTTTGTAAAAAAGATCACAAAATAATTTGGTAGAAATCAAAAACATTAATTTTGTTAGTTCATATCGTTTGGAGTTTGCCGCATCACATTACTACCTATGTACATTATTATTTCTTATCTATCTGTTTCAATTGAAGTAGAATAACCTCTGTACGAAAAGGACATTAAAAAGGTTCGTTCTCAAGAGAACCCTTTGTCACTCAGATAATTTAACAAAATAATTGCAGCACTAAAAACCAAACTAATTAAGAGCATTTAGCTCACTGCGGTTTCCATACAGATGTGACAAGATAGTTACCGACTTCGACTCCAAAGAGGCTTATATTCAAGTAACTTACAGAGACATAAGCCCTTTTACATCTGCGAGGTAATAGGCCTGGACGTGACAGCGGTTATCTTGTAGTAATTAAACTATGTCGGACTCAGTTTAGGCACTTAGGCATAGTTATGACCCAAGGCAGGATAGGCATTGGTCAGTGGGATGGAACTCCATTTCACAATGGACGTCGTGAAATTCACAATAAGGGTAAATATTTGGGCGTTTGAACCGCTGTCATTATTTTCAACACTTTTTTATACCAGATACTGTGGGAAATGTTGGAAATTATAATAGTCTAGTGTGTAGGTACCTATTTGTAAGACATAGACACTATATGACACACTTATTATACCAATTTCTAAATAAATCAAATAAAAAAAAATTGTTGGGAATAATGACACCCATAAGTGTTTCGCCATTTTCGTCTACATAGAACCATCCATGTGTTTCCAAATGGGATAGGCAGGGTACACGAAACGAGACATGGACAAAATCCTGACTATTCACGCTTACAAATTAGATTAAGGTATATTTTAGGTGTCAAGGCTAGCAACCTGTCACTATTATACCTACCAACTCAAAAAATATAATTTTAAACAAAAAAAAAACCGACTTCAAATTAGCAATATTTTGAAAGTATTCTGTTTACTGAATGTAAATTCTTGACATCATCAACAAATTACCAAAAACGCCGTACTCCTCCATATAAAATTTTAAGAGTTCCCTCGATTTCTCCAAGATTTCATCATCAGATCCTGGTTTCGTGCCAATGGGACCAATTTCGATTAAAAAAAAAATTTGAAAATCGGTTTACGGGTCTCCGAGATATCGAGTAACATACACACAAAAAAAAATAGGTCGAATTGAGAACCTCCTCCTTTTTTTGAAGTCGGTTAAAAATAAAAAATACTGAGCTCAGCTTAGCATAGGAATACAGTCTTGATCATTATGTATGTACTTTGTATCTACATTTCTATGAAGTACGCGCAACACAGCACGTTGTTGGGAACAAGACGATATGTCGTGCGACCACAGATTAGTAATATCGCTGATAGAGGAGGGTTGACATAATCGAGCGAGTTGGTTTGTCACAATAATTATCTGTAGATAAGTTAAAAAATAATTCTGATTCTACATTAATGCCAGCAGCAATCTGATGCGACGCCATGTCGTCTATTACTTCTGCATCTCGACTTAATCTTGTGCCTTAAGAGGATAGGAGTCGCACCACTTCTCCATACAAAAGTAGTCCCCTGTTTTCTCCCTGAATAATGTCAATTTTTTTTTATTAAATTTGTATGTGTTGTGGCTATGCCCCTATGATTTGCTTTTATCAATACTTTAAATAAGAACCGTGTACCGTGTGTACCGTGTGGTGTCGGGTTTAGAATAACACTTCTCCATTTCTTCCGTGGATGTCGTAAGAGGCGACTAAGGACATAGGTTAAGGTACATTTAGGCGACAGGCTAGCAACCTGTCACTATTGTACCTGCCACCTTAAAACCTGAGAAACATATGCTAGAAGTGGCCACAAAATGTGAAATAGTCATTTTTTTTTGTCTACGTAGCGTTTTGTGTGCTCTGCCTAACCCATTTGGGAATACAGGCGTGACTGTATGTATGTTAAATAAGAAAAAGAAAATAGAACATCGATAAAATCGAATCATACGAACAACAGATACAAATTTATTGAAAAAAAAATGTTTGCTCTAATGCCATTATTCAGGGAGAAAACAAAGGACTACGTTTATATGAAGAAGTGGTGCGACTCCTATCCTCTTAACTGTTTCTAGTTTATGGTGACATTAAATTGAAGGTACACAGAATTACCTAATGCCTCTCAGACCTTGCTCAATAACCTATTTAGCAAAGTGCGACCAATCTCGCACGACCTTAAATAAAAATCACGTTGCGACCCGAATAAAATAAATAACCTGTCACACAGCAAATGTTACCAACCCGAACCACGCGATTGTCTTGATAGTTAGATAATAACTCCAACTCCCATCTAACCAGATAACAAGACCTCTTAACAAATCAAAACTAAACCTACTAAAGAGAATATAGCTGTTGGAGAACCCAAAGGTCTTTTTAAAATGGTCATTTCAAAACTATCGTTTGTGACGTGTGAAACACGACGTGGCCAGATATTTTTTTAATTACTTTCCGTCAATGAGATACGCAATCATCAATCAATAAGTCAAGGAGATTGATGAATGGGCCAGTAAAATCAATTCAGTGATGAGATGTTGCCAAACAAGATAAAATATTCGTTTATTTTGCTTCTTAATTTGACATTAAGTATGCTCGATGAGGACGGGGGTAATAAGCGTTCTTAACGAGATACAGATTTGTTTGTTTTGTTTTGAGTGACACATTTTAATGTGCTTTAGTATTTACTACAAAATATTTAAATACAATTTTCTTATAAAATTAGCAATTAGAGACAAATTACGTATGTGGCCCTGGTCAATTTTTTTTTCGGTACTTTAAATTGTCTTCTTCAATTTCTCATTTTAACGGACTGATAAGCACTGATTATGATTATATTCTGCAAAATAAGGCCAAATGGAGTTACGTCACATTATGAGTCAATGTTTAAGATTTGTCTGGTCTCTTTAAGTCACTTGGCAGTAACATATTCCACCGGATTTCAACTAAGGTGCAAGGCCTGCACAAACTTACTTTCACTCTCATATTAAATAAAGGATCAAGAAATATTCACAATAAAAAACTAACGTCAACCAAATCACTTTAAAATGGATGTAGAATCCACATCCTTCATTTAGATTCAATGCTAACCGACACTTTAAGACCATCATTCCACATGCGACGTACAACCCCGTATAAATCTCTGCAACTTTTAAACCTAATGTGACACATCATCAGTCGAAACAATCCATGCTTATCACAGAATCTTGCGTCTGAATGGCCGTGGCACAATGAAGCTCTAAATAACTGGAGACGTCAGTGCGGCGCCTTAGTGGACGTCTCCGATGCGGTTCGAGACTGACGCACAATACGGAGCTCTTGACTGGCCAGCTAAGACGCTCGTTCAAGCCGGCTCACGTAGGAACCCACAGATCACATTATAAGTAGAAATGACATCTCTGTGGATATGCGTTCCTAGTACACTCAGGGTTCTGGTTTAGGTATAGGGGTCGTGTGAGGTCGCTAGGATTAAACTGTTGCGTTGATATAATACTATTGTAGTAAATGAAACGATGATTTATAAAAGAAGCGACACTGTGCCTTTATGTTCCAGGAAGTTTACTACAAGCAGAACAAGATTTTTGTCATTTCGTGGTGCTGGAAGTGATTAATATTCGTCAGACTAAATGATTTACATATTCTAGAATATTGTCTAGTATTAAAACCAGCGTCCAATTCCTGTCAAGTAACACTCCCTGTAAAACCAATAGCATGAGTTCACAATGACTGATTATAACTGTAATGATTTTTCGTATGGAGAATTTAACTTCTAACGAGTGACCGCTAGTGACGCTGCGAAATTCTTCGTACAAATCCAAGTATAAAACAAAATAATACACCTACGCGTACTATTTTCAAAAATAAAAACCACAGCAAGAAATATATTTTAATAACTGTTCGCATCACTATCTATTAGATACAATTGCGTTGATATAATTAACAACTCGAGAGCGAAAGTAACTAAAATCGAAATATATGTCGCCATTTCGAAATTGCAAGGAAGTTTTAGACATAATAATATTTAGACATGGCATATTTTAGAATTTGGTCAGTTACGTTCTCACGTTGCGAATGCCATTTCCACATAGTAATACTTCCGTGTAGCAGCCACATCCGCATGTTATCTTATATTTTGCATGCAGACTCGATTGAAATGTTCGCTTTTGTAGGCGAATATAAATTCCAAGTGTCCTAACTTTGGTTTACAAGCCTGTTTGGGTTCTAAAATGTCACTTTTATAGTTGGGTCAATATCAGATTTCGTCCCGAATTTTCTAATTTCTTTGGCGCAATTTTTTTCTTCAATGTAAGCAATAAATGAAATGACATACCTTGTAAACGACTGAATTTCTTATATAACTATGTTATTGTGCTGAAATTCAGTCGTTTACAAGGTATGTCATTTCATTTATTGCTTATATTGAAGAAAAAAAATGCGCCAAAGAAATTAGAAAATTCGGGACGAAATCTGATATTGACCCAGTTAGAAGTGACCAATGAAATCAATGTAATAGAAACATTTTCCCTGAAAAACATTTCCTTACATAGTAACTTACGAGTTTGCGTCAAATTAAAGTGATATTTTTGACAAGGAAAACATCGTATATTATCAAAACATGTCAAGGGTAAACGTGGAAATGACACGTTAACAAATTAACGGAAGGAAAAGTAAGCCGATGGAAAATTGTATCGTTAAATATCAATCACTAGGTAGGTATAAAAACATTTTCATGAATGTATTTTTCGAAACATATAATATGTACATACGGGCTGGATTTGTAAGGGCTTATAACAAAGTAATTATGATATATTACATAATGATCATATCGAAACTTATTAAAGTAATTTTTCCATGGTGCCGTAGAGGCCCCTGCGGGCCTAGAATAACACCTCTCCATTTCGCCCGTGTGGTGTAGGGGCTAGAATAATACCTCTCCACTTCTTTCGTGGTTGTCATAAGAGGCGACTAAGGAAATAGGTTTGGGTATGATTTAGGCGACTGGTTAGCCACCTTTCACTATTATACCACCTCCTCCATCTGTTTTCAAACCTAAAATTATGGTAGAAATGGCTGCAAAGCGTGAAATAGTCATAACCATGGTTTTATCTAAGTTACGTTTCATAATGTTCTGGCGCATTAAATTGGGAATGTAATGCGACTAAAATAGAAAGTGTCGTATTTAATGTAGCAACACATACCTTATGTGATTTTTGGCTTTGTCGGTTTGACTTTTGACAGCAGAGCTCTCGTTTGTTTACCTTTTTTTTAATGACCTAAAAGTCTCTACTATAGGTACTAGGTCCTTTAAGTTACTAAAATTTTGCGCATTAATTCAAAGGATAAAGGAAATAGTTCCGGGCCCCACTGGCGGCTCAGTAGGCGAGCGTAACAAGAAATGTCAAGCGTCGGGCGCGTGCCGTGATTGCACTGCCTTGACACTCTGAGATATTAAACTCCGTCTGGGCGAGGCAAACAGTGAAATAAAGAATTGATCTAGTTGGCACTGGATGTGTTTGAATTTTTGTTATTTTCATGATGACGCATTCCCTGCTGTTGCTTATTTGTTAAACTGGAGAGATGATTTACCTGTTATCAATAATTTTTGATGTTTCCTGCGTACCTAATATATTTTTTTATTATGTATCATCAGCAGCCCATGTTGTGTGACTCATCTCAATAAATATCGAGTTTTGCTACATGTTTCGGGCTAATCTGTAACCCTTCATTTAAGAGCCGCAATGGCTACTGCTGCCAAACGCGCACTGCGCACCATAGTTTTATTCAAAACGCGATTTAAAACGTGAGTTATCTGTATTTTTCGAGGTTAGTAAGTGTCACGGTAGTTTATTGTTCAATGTTATCTACTTCTGGACCTAGCCTAGGTTTCTGTGATTATTCACTATTATCATTACATATTTATTTTACCAACTTAATCATACTTACTCGTCGAAAAAAGGTTTAATCTACCAGAGCCTTAAATTTTTAGTAGGTTTCATACTAACACCAATAAAATTATATGTTTTTTTTTAATAGTTTTTATTTTCCAGTAAGTTTATTTCCATGTTTTAAACTTCTCAAGCTGAAATTGTCTCACTGGCTACTACGGTTTACTAAAGCGACGATAAAATAATAAAATGTTTATTTAATACTTTCTTCAGATTTTCAGCAACTAACCTAATCATAAAGGATTATGGTTACATAGACTACATAAGACGACTTATTAACAGACGACTTACACAGCGTATTGTCTGAAGAGTGGTACCATGGCTTAAATTGAATCTAGATCAGTTCTGTTTAAGTCGGTCTAAAAGGCCGTCAAAGTTCAAAAATAATAAATCAGAAGTTCGTAGCCGTCATTCCTAAAATGTGACATCGTCAGCGCGTCCTTAAATCTTAGCACAGCATTAACCGATAAAAATCGACGCAAAAATAATGATGCCCTGAGACCATTCATTTCCCTCTTGACATTTCCCCTACTTTTTCGCTTAAGCGAAATTTATGTGCAAATATTTTGAAAGTGTATTACATTAGTTAATGAATGCAGCGCTGTACGCAACGTCTTCGCGCCCCTATTCAGAGATCCCCGCCTTGGGGATGTGAAACTTTACTAACATTTTTGTCTATTTTCCGGAGTTTTAGCAAGCTTTTTTGATGGATTACGTGGAAATGTTTTCATATGAATTCCGGTGAGTGTGCATTTTTAAAACATTTTAAACTCAATTCCGTGATAGGCTTGTATGGTGTACATTGTTCCGTCGATGTTATTATTCTATACGTTTGTGCAATGTAACCTTTAACTACTTGAAATTTCATTTAAATCAAAAACAACGGCATGTGCTATATGTTTTGTTTAGTTGAATAGATAGAGAAATAGAACAACAAAATCAAATGGAACTATAAATTGGTAATTTAGTAAGACTATGCGTGAGTAAATTAATGATTAACCACCCCAGGATAAGGCCAAGAAGCGTATTAACCACATTTATTTTTGTTGTTCACGATAGGCGTGTTTTGTCTTCGTAGCTACGTGCTTAATTTCAAATCCATGGATATATTATCCAAATTTTGTGACATAAATATAAGGCGGTTAAATTGCTCACGGGGCTTTCTCAATATTAAGGTTCCGTGATCTTACGAGAGTCCTAACAACCTTTGCAGTTCAACCAGAAGTTTTGACAAATATTTTATTACAACTGATTACTCACGTCTTTAATAGAGATTAGATCGACACAATATCATGTCACCGTGTATCGCAAACAGAGCAGTGACAATGTGGTTTGCATTTGGCAGTAGCTGTCGCAGCTCTGATGAAGGGTAAAGCAAATGAAGGGCTACGGACTAGTCCGAATCATGTCCAGGCAATATCGATATAATGACGTGGGCATATCTCTATTTTTTATAAGAGTGCTTCAAGGCAGTTTCATGTCCAAATTTTTTTTCTTAATAAAACGCCGTCCCACAGTTACAAAAATGACACAATCTCGCGTACAACTCACAGAATACATCCCAGCTTATAATGGATGGCAGTGAGACTGTCAGTTGACGCTCCCCTGCAATACCATTATAGAGCCTTCTGACTGTCGCCGGTAGTTTGTTTGCTAACTGTAATGCGATGCTTGGCTAATTTATAAGTAGATCGAGTGATCAGTAATTAACAGCATGTTTTTGGGAGTAAACAAAGGTTTTTACTACTTAGGTACGTACCTTTGTGCTTTTCTTAGGAGCTTTTTAGCATCAGCTTGAAAAGTTGATGTAAAACTAAAAAAACAATGTGTACCTACCTACCAGTGCTAATGAATAATGAGGGTTGCCCTCAAGTCCCCTGGGGTATCTTCATCAAAACTCGAATTGGTGTCAGTGTGACCGATGACAACCTGTATTCATTTTTGAAAATAATCATGCAACAATACGTATACTATCCAATGTTCGACGTCTTAATTCTAGTGATCGATATTCTGGATTTCAGTTTTAATTACCATTAAATTAAAACTGAAGACGTTTGTTATAGCCGCTGCGTCGGGCACTGAACCATTTAGGGTCTCACCAAACCAGTCGACGCCTTTTCGGCAAAATGCGGGTAGAAAAAGCTTTATGTCAACGCAATAAGGGCGAACAAGACGTGAATTGGCTCGGCCATTCTCGGTCGACCGAGCCGAGCCGATTGACGTCTTGTTCGCCTTTATTGCGTTGACATAAAGCTTTTTCTACCCGCATTTTGCCGAAAAGGCATCGACTAATGTGGGGAAACCCTTAAGGTACAAAATAAAAATAGCGGAAACTTTTTTATGTCGGTTAAGAATACTCGTCTATTAAAACCGTAGACAAACAGTAAGTCCTACCCGCGTTTCCCTTCGAACGGATACGACCGTTCTTCTTCTTCAAGCTAATCTGGATTACAAAAAACACGACACGTCTTGACGCTTACAAAACGGTAGAAACTGGCGTTTGTTTTTATAATTTTAAAGATAGAATGAAAGGTAGAATGTAATGTTCTAACTTTGTATATTATAATATTATCGAACCGGTTTTGGCAAATGACGTTTATCACATGACAAAATTGGATCAGAAATCAATTAATGTCTGTATTTCTTCGTTTGTTTCTTTTTTTAATATAATTACATTTATTAAAATTGTACAAATACATTTAATCCTATCCACGACCGCCTTGTCATAAAACTTCCCGTGTATGTTAACTGTAATCGGTAAGTGATTTATTCATTAATCATTACCAAATCAATTAGAAATTATCATAAATTATGAAACAAATAATAACAAAATATAGTTCAATAGGGGTATTGATAAGAAAATTTTCAGGAACACATTCAACATTTACCATTTAAAACTAAATGAATTTTCGGCTTATAATTATGAGCACAATAGATAATACCCATAAATAATTAAAAATATTCTAAAAACGGCGTATAAAATTCTATGCTCAATAGAATATAATGAGCGTTTTAAACGCTCGTCTGCTTGCCAGTAATAAAGCACAGGAATCTTGTGTAACATTTTCTTAACATTTTAGGTCACTGGTAAACGGTTGCCACAAGCAAACAAATAAATAACACCCATTAGCGTGCTATGTGGAATTCCAGGTCATTTTCAGTAAGTGAATAACTTGGATGGGGAGTAATTCAGTTTTTATAAAAGGAATGTTCAGCGCAGTAGATCGTGAGATGAATCTCGCCTTTGTAAATGCTGGTGTCAGTTGTGATTTTAATGTTTTTTTTTTTAATAAAAATGCCTCAAGTAAGATAGTTTACAGATAACATAAAAAGCGTTAAAACTGGATCACCCGTTTTAGGAAGCTACGATTTAAAACAGGTTAAGTGTCATAATGTTCACATTGTTTACAGTTTTTACTTATTTAAATACTTACATCCCGCCTGTATTCCCAAATCGAGTAGGCAGAGCACACGAGACATCAACAAAACTATTCACATTTTGTAACCACGATATTTTACGTAAAAAGTTAGATAAAACGACAGGTTTTTAGCCTGTCGCCTGAAATATGACTTATCCTATTTACTTAGTGGGTCAATATTAGATTTCGTCCCGCAATTTCTAATTTCTTTGGCGCAATTTTTTTCTTCAATATAAGCAATAAATGAAATGACATACCTTATAAACGACTGAATTTCTTATGTAACTATGTTATTGTGCTGAAATTCAGTCGTTTACAAGGTATGTCATTTCATTTATTGCTTATATTGAAGAAAAAAATTGCGCCAAAGAAATTAGAAATTGCGGGACGAAATCTGATATTGACCCTAGTACACCTGACACGGCAGCGTCCCTTATTTAAAACTTGCTGTGACCTCAAGATTTTTAAAACACTGTAAGCCAATATACATATGACTAAAACTAGCTAGTGACCTTAAGATTTTTCTTTTAAAAACACCGTAACCCGATATGACGCTCACCCGTTATCTCAAAACAAAAAGTCACCGCCACCGTAGTTGGTAATGATGCAGAAAATATGACGCACAATACATCAGTCCCACACCCTTTATTAAATCGGGCACGGGCTAAGCTTACCGTATTTTTCAACGTCATTACGTGTACCAAAATGTGAGTATAATGCATTCTTTGTACGTACAATAAAGTGATATGCGTAAATAATGAAGCAAGAAGGCGTTGGGGTGCGTTAATTTGTGACGTTGAAAAGCTTTATAGCTTTTATTGCGTTAACTATTCACAGTTTATTTTATTATACCGTCGGGCGATTATTCACGCCTTACAACTGTCTCACATTTTTCATTTTTCTGTAAAGAATGGCCGAATTATTAACTATAAAGTGTGCCTAAGCACAAGATATACAATCTACAACCGTCAGGCTAAAAAGACTTAAAAAGACTAAACACCGTCTACGACAAAACTATTGGCACAAAACAGTGCTGCACTTTAAACTCTGACGCATTGTCAGCACTTCTGTTGAGTTTTCGGCACTCCCCCATTTTATCTGAGGAGATTTTTAGAACCATTCTTATCTTAAAGAGTTCTACAAAACAATTTGAAAGAAAAGCGATTTAAGAACAAAATGTACAGATATTAAGAAGATAGTTGGCAAATAATGTATCCTGCTACTAGTGGTCAAAAGGTACTAGAATAAACTATGGATACTAATATTACCGCGTTTTAATATTGCTACTTTAGTAATGTTATTGTTTTTAAGAATATAGTTTGAAAAATAAACGATTACGCAGCTGAACCAACTTTACTACTTATTTTGCAAATACAGAAAATACACAGGGGTAGGCAGAGACCACTTTGGCGCATTTGCTACGATCCTTAGACACCTTTTCTGCTTCATCCAGATTCTTTAATATATTTATACATACTCATCGATTTCAGGTAGTCTTGACTTGAACTTTTTCTGAAACTTCCCGATTTGGTCACTATGAACAGTAAATTTAAGAAAAACAAAACACTATTCGTGAAAACAAAAACTAAGCTCGCAACGTAACATTCGCAGCTGCTTACCTATAAACCCGGTATAGTTTTACAAAGTTCAGATCCGATTATAGCGCTCGGAAACATTTCTGCAAATAATTTATGCTTTCACATAACACTATATGACAGAGCGCTGTCCAGAGTAATCACAAGCCGCGTCAAAGCGCGACCCAACAATGACAGTAACGACGCAATAAAGACCACACAAGTTTTTACCCAAGATTCGTTAGCATTATATAATTTTCATCTGTCCGTTTCCCAAAGCTGTTTCGGACGGCGACGAAAGCGTAGGAATTAATGACGCTAATAAAATAAATGTGCGACATTCGTTTACACGTCCCTGTGTTTATGTCTCATTTAAGACGGCGTATACTTTTACAGCTGACTCGTAAAACGTCCCATGTGGCGTGGTATATCAAGCGCAGCTAAGAAGTCGATTCGTATGAAACTTTCTAATGACTTGGAACGACAAAGTGAATTTGGACGTTTGTTATTTTATTAGGGAATTAGATGTAATCTTAAGGAGGCTTAGCGTTTTACGGCCTTCCATGCATTGAGGTTGACTGATATTTTTTACTACTTTGAAGAAAAATGTAAAGTTGAGATTACGATTTTATAAGTACATCGTAAACCATTGCGATTCTTGTTTGTATACTGAAACTCAAGCCTAAATCCCCAAATAGGGTAGGTAGAGCACACAAAAGGTAACAAAAAGAACATAAGAACACAAGGTTAGGTATAAAGTTGCACCAAAGAGATAATAAGAGTGATAGGTTGCCAGCCTTTTGCCTAAAGCATACTGTAAACTTTATAATTATAATGTACCTACTTACATTAGTCGTCTCTTATGACGTCGACTGAAGAGATAGAGAGGTGTAATTCTAAACCCGACGCGTGGATTTTCAATCACTGAAACTGTTTAATTTTAAGGACGCGACACGTAGTAGTAAGTGTTATTGTAACGTAAATGAATATTGCTTTTCGATGGTATTGTAAATGAAACTAGTCCTCCTTGCAACGTGCCCCGCCTACGTGCAATGCTTCTTTCAAAACTAATTTCTCTTTTTAAAAATCAAACATCTTTCTTTCATTATGCTTACAGTTTAATACAATTTAAATGGCTTTGGCTTTCAATGAGTTGAAAAAGCGCTTGGTCGATGCCACTGGCGACCAACGGGCTGGCAGCTACGTTTCACAAAGAATCAGCATAGCTGTTCAAAGGGGAAACGCTGCCAGCCTTTTGGGCACCATGCCACGGGGAGTTTAGGATAAATTTAGTTATTTTTATTAATAAGTATGTTTCTGTAATTTTCCTAAATAAAATTATTTTCAAATTTAAATGGCTTTGTCATGTTATTTTACCAAAGGATTTCAGCGTTGCCTGTCCAGAAAGACCATTACCTACAGCGATCAATTGTCTTTTTTAGAATTTAAACATCATTTCGCACGAAAGTATTTTTAACCGTGACGGTAAATGGTGCGATTTCTCATCTCGGTATGTACCGTTTATGGACAATTAGCGCGATTAAAAAGAATCACGATCCCCTATCGACCGGTGAGTATTTCTGTAAATATTTCGTCGGATCATTACATGCGACAAATGGCTGTCGGAACGCAATGTATAGTTTTTTTTATGTTCATAGGACAAAACCGGCCAAGAGTGTGTCGGTCACGCACATGATAGGGTTCCGTAGCTAGCTCAATTTTATTTTGCGGTTGACTCCATACATTTTGTTCGGAGGACTGTAATACATGAGTTGATTGAGTTTTATAAAAATAACTAACTATCAATGATACAGAGTCCGCTATAATTTTTATTGAAACAACTTACTTTGAGGTATATCTCATTTTTTTTTTTAATATATTTTAGAAATAATTCAAAAGTTACGATGGCGGGACATCTCAAATTTTAACTTTGTTTTTGATTATCTCAAGATTAGGGGGTTTGATCTACATAGCTTGAAGGCAGTTTTTGTTGCATTTTAAAAGACCTTTTCAACGATACCCCACACGTTGGGGTTAGTCCAATTAATTTTTTTAAATTAACTTTTCGTTGAATGGGAGGGGGCTGAAAAAAAACTTTTTTCAAAATTTTAAAAATCAACTTTTGGAACTTTGTTATCTATCTCTCCACTAATTTTCGTGACAGTATTTTTCGGTGCAGTAGCAGCGGAGTACGAGCCCGGACGGACGGACGGACGGACGAAACCATAGAGTTCCTTGTTAACTACGGAACCCTAAAAAGGAGCCATGCCGAGGGTTGTGGGTTCGAACCCAACACCCGCACCTCTGATTTTGTTGATAATTTCTGTGCGTAATCGATTTTAAGTTTTCCTCGAGCTGATTGGCGAAGGAAAACATCGTGAGGAATCCTGCACTCAGCGATGAAGCAATAGACGCTCTTGTGGGTGGTAATTGGTTACCATGAGGTGGATCCTTTGATCGTGTACAGATAATTGATTTCTGACCCTCTCCAGAACACTGTCACATTAAACTCGTCGAGCAATGCTTTGTTACTGTGACGTTTTTAGGGTTCCGTACCCAAAGGGTAAAAACGGGACCCTATTACTGAGACTTCGCTGTCTGTCTGTCTGTCTGTCTGTCTGTCTGTCCGTCCGTCTGTCTGTCACCAGGCTGTATCTCACGAACCGTAAGAGCTAGAGAGTTGAAATTTTCACAGATGATGTATTTCTGTTGCCGCTATAACAACAAATACTAAAATTAAAATAATTATAATAATTAAGGGGGGCTCCCATACAAAAAAACCTGTTTTTTTTTATTTAAATAACTGTAACAGGTAAATACTTGAAATGCTCACAGAATATTTAATTAAATATTTACTTTAAAAGAAAATAAATAAAATAAAATAAAATTAGTATTTAAGGGGGGCTCCCATACAAAAAACCATTTTTTTGCAGTTTTTTTTTGCTGTCTATTTAAATAATTGTAACAGCTAAATACTTGAAATGCTCACAGAATGTTTAATTGAATTAAAAATAAATACAAAAATTCTGATTTTTTGCAGTTTTTGGTACGGAACCCTTCGTGCGCGAGCTCGACTCGCACTTGGCAGGTTTATTATATAGGTTCATTGGTTCCATAGTACTTTGCGCGTACCTCAGTATTTTAACTGACAGCGAAGATGTTTATTTCTATTGTTTATAAAAAAACGTAATTTGTGGTAATCATCATTTTTAGTTTGGAACATGTTCAGAATAACACCACTCCACACCTTTCTATCTCTCTTTGCGTGTGGTTTCGGATTTGAATGAAAAAAAAGACGAGCTAGCAACCTGTCGCATTTACACCTTTACACCTTTTATGTATATTCTTTTAGACCGTGTAATGTATGTATGTATGTAACTCTTTAGGTATTGTACAAAATAAACACATGACAAAAATAACAAGTATAAAACAAAACACAAGTACAAAGGCGAACATATCCCTAAAGGGATCTCTTCCTGCTGACCTTCAAGCGATTGACAAAACATATGAAATTAGAGTAGACACACAATGAAAGTTGAGAAAGAAATAAAATAAAATGCCATTAACCTAATGTTCTCAGTTTGTCTTCGTAACGTTTCGCGAACACTGCCTACCACATTTGGGAATACAGACGTAATTGTATTCACTTGTGTATTTTAATACAGCCACTTCTGACACTATACCGATTTCTGTTATTAAATGATTTACAGGATTGAAAGCTTCTACTTTTATTCGCTGTTTTCATTCCATTTAACTGTCACGAGTTACACAAATTTCTCCATAAATTAAACTGTCTAGTGATGGTAAATTCAATTGTAAATATTTGAAAACTTAAGTTGAAAGTTATAAACTGAACGTAAACAAAACATTTAGAGTCATGAATTCTATTACATATACATACATACATCTTCACACCTGTATTCCCAAATGGGGTAGGCAGAGCACACGAAACGCTCCATAGACAAAACCATAACTATTTCACGTTTCGTGGCCACTTCTAGCATATTTTTTTAGGTTTCGACTTGGCAGGTACAATAGTGACAGGTTGCTAGTCTGTCGCCTAAAGTATATGTTTACCTATTTCTTTAATAGCCTCTTACAACATCCACGGAAGAAATGGAGAGGTGTTCTTTTATCCCGACACAAGACAGGATTTTATTACGATTACTTGACTTATATTGGTTATCGGTTAGCGGGGGGATACTGTTAGCGAATTCCACGTAGACGGAGTTCTAATTTAAAATAAACTAAGCTTCATTGTTACTAACCGACATGGAAAAAATCTTTGCTTTCTGAAACATTATAGTGAGTGTGTATATTTCTTCCGTGTGGTGCCGGGTTAGAATAGCACCTCCCCCTTTTTTCCCGTGGGTGTCGTAAGAGGTCGACTCTGGGAAAGGGTTAGTGTTTTGTGGGCGATGGGCTAGCAACCCGTCACTGCAATACCACGCTTAACCATCAGTCTGATTACCCTGAAATTGCTAGACGTGGCACTGTATTTTTGAATTCATGTGCTCTGCCTACCCCTCTTGGGAATATGTATGTATGTATGTATATATTTCTAAAATAGAGTCGCAAATGCAGAGTTTAATCTTATCCTCGATGCGTGGATATTGCACACGATGTCTTTGGAATCAGATACAATGTTGCTAAAGATGCTATTGTGCCGGTGTTTAGATTTTACGATTGCGATGGGAAAGTGCTATATACGGTCAAGTGAATTCCACCCATTGTGAACCTAGTTCGTGTGGTACAGCGATATTGTGAAATAAATCAACATATCTTTCAGGCTGGATGCAATATTAACAATGACTTATTGTTTCAACCAATCATTGATTAAAGCTTTAATTTAGTAAATAATTGTCCGTACACTAATTTAAAGATATGAATTGAAAATATCGTAAGAGATGATTTAAGAAAAATAGGTTAAGGTATATTTTAGACGATAGGCTAACAACCTGTCAATATTATACTTCATTACTTTAAACCTAAAAGCTATGCTGGAAGGGACAAAGAAACGTGAAATAGTTGTGGTTTTTTTCTATGTAGTTAGCGTTTTGGATGCTGTACTGATACTTTTTGGGCGTAATGTATTTGTGTTTGTGTATTATTTAAAAATTATAATAGACATAAATCAATACTATCACTACCAGTAAACATCTACTAAATACCCACAGTAGCAGAATTCAAATGCCGGTAAAGTTCGGTATCGTGCGCCCATACCGTTGATAACTTGTAATCAATCATTGTTACCAACAATCATACCTACTCATAGTATACGAAGCAAATTGTCTGGCTAGCACTGCAACCTATCACTATTTTACCTAACGTTATCTAACTTGGAACCTAAAAATGATCTTAGTTTTGTCTATGTAGCGTTTCGTATGCTGTCTCATGATACACGAATGTTTGTATGTGAATTGAAAGTTCGTGGGAGATGTTTGTCAATCGTTCTGAAATCTAAATCGTTTTGAGGGGTTACTTAAGCATCGAGCATTCATCGTCGGAGATACAAAACCAAAGCAAATAGAGTGTGATATTAACATATGTAGATTAGGGAACCGAAGCCCAGGCTGTGTCAATAAAGTCCGTTTCATACGCATTTCAATTACCAAATCAAATAGTTGTTCGAATACTTAACCAACTCGCAGTTACGAGTAATCGAAGCAAAATTGAATACATTTGCGGACAATACATACAACAAAATAAATACTCATAATAACATGTCATTAACACTTACCTACGTTGATTAAAGGGAGTGGCGAAAATGGATTTCGGGATGTGTTTGGAATGTAAGTGATCGTCTAAAGCACGTTGACATTATAAGTAAAGATAAAATTAATCCCCATTTTCCTTGGTCACGGTTTCACGCGTGATTGGTTGGACCGATTTAGTTGATTATTTTATTTGTTGTTTTTGTTACTGTTGGAAAAAGGAACTTGATACAAGAAAGTTAAGAATCGACACATAACCTCGTGAAGTAGCATTGTTTTAGATTTTATTAATAATACCAATTCAAATTAAAAAAAAGGAATATCCTTGTCTAGTAGGTATTGTCTAACTGCAAATTTCAAGCCATAGGGCATTTGTGCACTACCATGAATTTTACGGTCCGGCTTTTTCATTGAGTTCTCGTCTCGCTTGGTCTTCCATTAAATTGTATTGGCGTGAGCGGGACGGCGCGACAGACCTTAAAAAACCGGACGCCCGGACCGGAAAATTCATGGTAGTGCACAAGCGCCCATAAGGTGTTACTTCAATGTCGACCTTATGCAACAACAACAGACATCGACGATACGTCGTTGCATCACGGTCATGATTTTGAACCGGACAACAGACAACATCTGCAAATGTCATCTTCTAATCTATCTTCCGACAAAATTTAAGATTAAGCTTTTAGTAGGTACGGTTAAAATTATCTGTTCACTTAGTCGCTTCTTACGATACCCTGAGATAATTGAGACCTAATTGAGAGGTGTTGTCCAAAACCCAACATCACATAAATAAAGTGTCATAAAAATGCATACCTACATACCAGTGTCATCGGTGAGTCGTCTAATGGGATAGTTCCCATTATCCCACCGATCCCACCTAAATTTTTATAGAATTTTAGGTGGGATAGGTTGGATAATGGGAACTACCCGTCTAATGCTGTATGCGGTCGCCATTGAAACGACACCTTATCCACCTCAAAAACAATTAAGGCTCCGGAAAAGAATTGACGTAACATTGTGTGCTCGAGAATAAAAGCGGGAACAGTGTTTGTTGTCAAACAGCGAGATATCAAACGTTGTTTGCGTCAAACAAACGATGGGCGATTCTTGACGAGACGTGAGAAAGTGCGGTGGACGCGACTGAAGGAAACTATTTGATCTCAGACACCTGGGGAAACGACGAGTTTTATTGAAAATTGTGAGATAAATATACAGAAACATAAAATATATCATAACTCTTTTCTTTGAGCATTATTAAAAAAGACGACGTATTTTTTGATAATTTGTGTGGTGTTGGGTTTAGAATAACACCTCTACATTTCTTCCATGGATGTCGTTAGTGGCGACTAACAACGTTGAGGTTTCTTTTGGCGACAGGCTAGCAACAGACAGTGTTTCAAAATAGGGTAAGCAAAACATACGAAACATGACATAGACAAAGCCATGAACGAATGAGTGCTGAAAATAGACATGCGGACCTTGGTAAATTTAACAACTTTTCAGCAATACGGGAAATATATTTGTGGCTAATTATTCTTTCAATTCACTCACGTAATCACCCTTTACATTTTTCTTAGCATCAAATTCAATGAAGAAACAAAGAGTCGTCGCTAAATTTGAATAATGTATGGATCCGCAGCGCTATCAAATATCATTTTCCATTAGGAACCCTCATCTATACTTGCATGATATCCAAATAGACTCTTATTCTGTGGAGACAAAGTTTGTTCTTCGGTACCTACATTTCTTTATCTATTATTTTTTGTAAAGGTATAAATGTCCGTCACTGCGACAGTATCCATTTTTTTAAGTCAAAATTCTACTGCTGTGTGCAGATGCTATGTGCATAAACATCATACGCACGTCGTCATAAACATAACGCTTTTATACCAAAATAGGGTAGACACAACATACGCAACGTTCCATAGACCAATCGCAGCCACTTCTAGCATCATTTTAGGTTTGAAAATAGACGGAAGAGGTAGTATAAATAGTAACAGGTTGCTAGCCTGTCGCCTAAAGCATACCTCTAAACATTTTTCCTAACTCACCTCTTACGACATTCACGGAAGAAATGAAGGGATGTTATTCTAGACCCGACACCACACAGGTAATATTTATTTTTTAAATATTTACAAATTGTCGATTCTAAGCAATTACAAGGAAAAACGTGTCCCAACAGACTTAGTTGTTTGAACACACTGATATAATATGACAAGGAATTGCCTGACAGCGCACACAAAGGGACGGAAAAGTATTGTGACGACTTAAAAAAAAAACCATTTACACCGAATCCGCCAAGCCAGTTGACAAGTGACATCGCAATTCGAGCGAACCCTTTTCATATTTTCTTTCAAGGCAAATGGTGCGTTAAAGAAAAAGTTCTTTCAAGTTATCATAGGGGCTTACATGCTGTTAGACTGGGGTTGGATATCGTTAGAGGTCAGTCTTCCCCACCTAAATACGACAAGTTTTATAAGTCCATTTGGCGATGTAGTAAACTTGTGGCAAATATTACAGATTGAGGATTTTCTTGAGTTGATATTGATAGATTATTTTTAGACGCAATTTATTTCGGGTTGTCAAATCGGAGCTAATCGGGAGTGAGTTTGACAATAACTCTGCCGGAGCGTGTGATATTAGCCTTTTGCCTTTTTGTTTATAAAACTGAAATTGCATTGCATGCAATTGCTGCTACATTAATTACATCAAGCAAAAGTTGTGTCCCAATTAATCTATTCATTAAAGAGAAAACGAGACCACAGAATCAGATACACATCAACCTAAAACCGAGATCAAAATCCGAAGCATCACAATTCATCCTACTTCTAACTTAATTGATTAATAAGCCTCCGTTATTGTATTAGTATTACGCAAACTATTACTCATATGTATAAAGACATACATCTATTGTTATAGATTACGGCACTGGCATAATTGGCAACCACCACGGCACGGCCTTTGCATAAGCCGCCTTGAGGCAAACGGGCTTTATTTTTGCACGTACTCAATTTGCTGCTTCACTGAATGTCTCAGGCTAGATATTAATTTACATGAATAAATAAAATTTGCATTAGGAGCGTCCGCGAAGAATACAGTATAAGTGCACTGTGTGGTATGTATTTCTGTTAGAATAACAATATTGGGTTCGAGAGCTAGTTTTCCGCTCGGTGAATTTTTCTGTTTTAAAGTAAATAAGGAAGCATTACAAGGATGCCTGGCTTTGAATTGCCCCGTGTAATTGTGCATTTCTAACTTTGCTCTCTTACAAAGACCGCGTATTGCACAGCTATGGGAAGCATTTTCATACAACATTCAGATTTCACAATCGTTTGAGATTGAATACAACCTGTAACATGCCCCCCTTCTAATGCATCCATACGATAAAAATCAACCATAACCAACCATTTACAGTTAGTTGCCAATGATTACCAATGTAACCATTTACAGTTTCACCAAATTTCTAGGTTTTTCTTAAAATGCTCATACCTTTCAACACTTTTTCTGATTTTTCTCGCGTGATGGTTGCGATCTATCCTGTCGGCTTGACGTTGAGTTCTGGGATAACCTGTATAAGCAGTTATAGAAGCTAAAAAATGAAATACATATATCGATAAGTAGTATAGGGCTACATAAATACCCAAAATTGCTACAGCCCATTTTGATTTAAGTGTCCTGCGTTCATTGGATAAGAAAAAAGAAAAAAAAAAACATTTTGAGGTAAATTTCTATCAGTAAATGTCTTTCTTTATTTCTTTAGTAAGCAGAAAAACCGTTAGGTTATTAAGTGTTTTTTTACGTATAGTATCTTGATTTGAACATTTCAACTGAGAGACTAATTTGAGATTGAAATTTGTTCTTTCCGTTTATTATTTTCCGATTGCCGGTTGCGCTTTCCGAGCACCCCTGCATTTGCCTCCCCGAGGGATCTAATGGTAATGCATTTTCTTCACGCCAATGATATTTTGCCGTGTTTTTTGTTGACGCTCCGAGGCGTGTTAATGAAATTCTCACTCCTGTTGTTACGGAAAATATTTTTCTTCCGAACTCGACAGGGAATCAGAAACTTAATTTAAATTAAAATAACGTTTGAAGAGTTTTAAGTCGAAGGAAGATTTGTTTGAGCTGATAAATCGGATGTTGGATGAGACTGATAATCTGATAAAGTAAATCAAAGAAATTTCCTTTAAGCTAACAATGAAAGTTGAGATTTTTACCTTTTGTATGTAGAGAGCCTAATTACCGGAGTTTGTGCTAATTTTTACAGCTCTGTAAACATTTTCAGGGTTGTAGTAGATGAAAAGAAAATCAGCGATTCCAACTTTGTAGATTATCAAAGTAAAGTCAAACGATACCGAGTTGCCTGAAAATAATGAGATGGCTTTGCCTTTCCAGTATTTATTTACTTCCTAGTAAATAAAGACAAGAAGTCAAGTTCGTAGGAACGAATATAATAATAATAAGAAGATTTGATGTGAAGAATTGATCGCAAACGCTGACTAGAGTGATACCGGCAAAGAAAAGAAGAGGATGAGCGGTTTCTAATTAGAATTATAGTTTCTTGCACTTTTCTCACTCACTAACACAAATTGTTGTTTTAAACCCCTAAGAGTAAATAGCAGTCTGAGGGTTAATGTCAACTAACATATCAACATACAGTCAAAGAATTTGATAACAGTGCTACTACGGGCCTTTTCACAAGAAATGTCATTGTGACATACCATACTAATAACTTACTAATCAAGATCTGGTTACTGAAACTCATTATGAAAAGGTTCAAAGTAATAGGTATCAAATTCCTCGACTGTATCCTGGGGAACCAAATTCATATTCACAATTTATTTAATTTGATTACTCTTCTGAAACTTAGCTTTTTACAAGGCTTTGTTCAGTAATAAACTCAATTTAATCCAGCAAAAGGTCAATTTTTGCTGTTTTATTTGAAAGATCTTTACAAATTGTGGATCACGTATCTGTGTAGCTTCCACACCTGTTAGATAAGTACGGGCAGTTAGCACGTAACAATTTTATGAAACTTTTCTACTTCACAGACTGTCTAAGGTGTCCTTTTGTGCGGCAATGGGTTCCTTGCGGTCACCGTCGGAACCTTTGTCTAGACGAACTCGTACTAAACATACCTTCATTTTCTGTGGTATTATTTATTCTCTTAGGTACATCTCTCCATTTATTCCGTGAATGTCTTATGATTCTTTAACAACTCTCCACTTATTCTTATTATGTCGAAAGAGGCAACTAAGAAAATAGTTTAAGGTATGTTTTAGGCGACAGGCTGTCACTATTGTGTCTAGCTTAAAAAATATGCTAGAAGCGGCTACGAAACGCAAAATGTTTTGGTTTTCTCCATGTAGCGATTCGTGTGAGCACACGCTACGGCAGAACTGCCTGTCTCATTTGGAAATACAGGATGATGATGGACATTATGCACCTATTGTATGTAGTGCTTGTATAGTAGGTATTCATTAAAATCAAAGTCTCTCTGACACCTTTTGTTATCTTAAGGAAGCCCCATCATATTTCCCACAGACATCTGTAACGTAAGATATATTGAAGATACGACACCCACGGAAGAAATGGGGAGGTGTTATTCTAAACCCGACAACACCCAAACACACAAAAAGCTCAACAAGAAAGCACAAGCTGTATTAACCCGGGGAGCATGACCCAGGGTATCTCATACCCTGACATTACTAAAAAGTGCTATCATTTTTTAAATGTTTGCCTGACGATACTAACCCGCTCAGTAGCTGGAGGGAGGGGTGCGTGGGAGGAGATAGTGGCGTGATGGCAGTGTGACATAAGCCGTTCGCCGGAAAATATGTGCACAGACCTGTTTCGGGTATGTCACACCCTGCGTCATTTCAGACGTATTTTTTTTACGTAGTCATTAAAATTTTTGTTTTTAATTTTTTTTTTAGTTTAAAGGTATGCTATGTATAGATTTGAGTTTATTTCATTTGTTTTAGTTGTTTCTTCTAGTTTTTCATCAAAATTGATTATGAGAGACAAGAAAAAAGAATTCGTGCCATGTTAGACGAGATAGGGTCATATTGCTCTGACCTATCTAGTTCGGAAGACAAAACTGATCACTGCAGTGAGCATGAAGTACCGTGTGACTCGAAACAAGAGGATGACGAACTAGTTGATGTACCGACCAACTCTATACAGGAAGAAGATATAGCAAACCAATGAAACAGTGACCCTGATGGTGATTTACCCTTACCAAAATTTATGTGCGGGAATTGTGCTGATGCGGACAGTAGTGATTAAGCATAATTTACACATTAAAAAAATATTTCTATGCTTTATTAAAGAGTTCTCATTATCTTTTAGTAAAAAGTAAATTTTTATTCTAAAAACTGTTAATTTTGTTGATTTGTTGGTTTTTTGTAAACATCTTAACTTTTCTTACTATAATTACTTAGTATAAGGTAAACACTAATAAATAAAAATAATTTCATGATTAAAACTTGTGCTTGATTGAGTTTCATTAAATAATCTATTAATAAACAATTTACATCACAAAGTTTTTAATAAATTGAATATAAACTATTTTATTGTACATTAAGTTACGGGCATGTCATACCCTGCCTCATGCTTGATGTAATTTTTTTTCACATCATGCTCGCCGGGTTAAGAAGAAATATTGTATTGTGCCTATTTTTTTAAAATAATCAAAGTCGTCGACCCTTTAAAATTCTAGCTTTAAGGTATTCAACGGAGTACAACAAAACATAGCACTAGGCCAAATTGGACGTGACATTTTCTCGTTGGAACAGTCTAGCAAAGGGAATACTCAAACCGTCGTTCAAATGACATTTTTACCTTTACATCCACCTAAAATCCCTGCTCGCTGCCACTATGTTTTACAATAGTAATAAAAGATCCGAGGATAACCAACGCGAATGAGGGTCCACGAAAACCTGCGGATTTCAAATACGGTGTAGACATAGATCACATATTTAGTAGATATGGTTCGTCTCGGAGCAAGTGGAGTTCCGTACGTACTGACGTAATCGTTAAAAACACCTTGGCCGTGTTATATCAGGTTTGAAATAACACAGTCATCTTAATTTCTTCCGGGGATGTCATAAGAGCCCGTGGCCCGTGTGGTGCCGGGTTAGAATAGCACTTCCCCCTTTCTTCCCGTGGGTGTCGTAAGAGTCGACTCTGGGAAAGGGTTAGTGTATTGTGGGCGATGGGCTAGCAACCTGTCACTACAATATCACGTTGAACCATCTGGTAACCCTGAAATTGCTAAACGTGGCACTGGATTTTCGGATTCATGTGCTCTGCCTACCCCTCTTGGGAATACAGGCGTGAGAATATGTATGTATGTCATAAGAGGCGACTAAAATTAGTTCAAGTATATTTTAAGTGACAATAAATGTTATGAATTCACTAAGAATCTAATAATTATGCTAAAAGTAATTGTAATTGTCGGACGGGCTGGTTTCCGCAACTCGACGTCTTAGGTGCGCCTATTTTGCGTGGTGGAGCCGATCGGCATGCTATTCATGCCAGCCCAGCTCCTGGAGGAACGCCAGCAATCCTTTGGTGTTGTCGGCAACCTCCTGGAGCGACCCCGGTGTCCCGAGGTGCTTCATCCTGTAGTCGGCCACGCCAGTACACTCCAGTAGAATGTGCGCGGCTGTTTCGTCCTCTTCCATGCAGGCTCTGCACAGGGGACTGTCTGTAACACCCAGCGTGTGTAAGTGTTTGTTAAGAAGAGCATGACCAGTTACCACTCCGACGATTAGCCGCAGCTGCGGCCTTTGCAACCCCCGCAGCCTGCGGGACAACCTGGGGTTGATCGTAGGGAGCGCCTCCTTGGTCTGCCTGCATGTGTCCAAGTTCGTCCAGTAGTTCTGGTGTTTTACCTTGGTGTTGTGTCTCAATTTACCCCGCAGCCAGCTGAAGGGTAGGGGTACGATAGGCTCCGGTCCGTATACCTTCATCTCCGACCCCTCCCTCGCCAACCGGTCCGCAGCGTCGTTCCCTCGCGATCCGCTGTGGCCCTTTATCCATTGCAGGGTGATGTTGTTGTTCTGGCATACCTTCGTCAGAGCGCGATGGCAGTTGTAAATTAGCCCCGAGGTGATTGTGTTGCTCTGTAGGGCTTGTAGTACCGACCTGCTGTCAGATAGTATTCGGATAGGGAAATCCTTCACTTCTCTGGAGCAGATTGCTGTTGTTGCCGTTATGATGCCCATGCACTCTGCCTGAAAGACAGTGTTGTGGGCTCCTAGCGGTGTAGAGATGCTGATATTCAGATCTTCTGAGTATGCTCCAGATCCTGTACCTGTTTTTGTTTTGGACCCATCTGTGAAGATTCGCAGTTCCTTCAGGTTCTGTCCTTCATTTGGGTCCTCATGCAGCTGTATCCTGTACTTCTTATCGAAGACGTACTGTTTTGGTATCCTGTCGACGACTGCCTCCACGAGCGGTTCTCCACTTACCAATTTTTGGAGTACTTCAGTGTGGGGAGTTTGTACATTCCTCCAGAGTCCCAACTTTTTCAATCTTACCGCTGTTGCTCCTGCTTCTTGTTGGATGAAGAGATGCAGTGGCGGCAGATCTAGCAACGCCTCTAGGGCCGCAGTAGGAGTGGTCCTCATGCAACCCGTAGTGGCCATGCAGGCTAGTCTTTGGAGTCTTTGTAATTTTGCGATTGTGGTGACTTGTTTTGTTCGTGGCCACCACACCACAGAACCGTAGCTGATGACAGGTCTTATAACCGCCTGGTATAGCCACAGAGTGATTTTTGGGGATAGCCCCCAGCGCTTACCCACCATTCTGCGACACTGCCAGAAGGCTATTGTAGCCTTGTCTATTTTGCTGTTGAGATGACTGCTCCAGTTCAGTTTACTGTCTAGTATTATTCCTAGATACTTTACCTCTGGGGCGAACTGTAGCTCTGTATTAAACAGTCTAGGCAGTTGGTAGTTGCCTAGTACTCGTTTGTTAGTGAACATTACCTGTTCCGTTTTTATGCTAAAAGTATCTACGAACCGTGTATTAGCAATAAATTTGTTTATGTGCAGCTTCGTGCCCTCGTCCAGCCCTCTTTTGAGAATGCAGGCGTTATGTATTTACATAAAATACGATCGCATTCCAGACACTATGATAATCCTGAGTTGTAACTAAAATTACGATGACATTTTCCACAGAACATTGACGTGCACGTTTTCTTTCCTTATGCAAGACAAATTATGAAAAACCGCCATTCCTATATTCTCTACCATTATATACGTGCAAGCAGATAACAATCAACCCAAACCGCAAACATGTGAACGAGTAAATCCAATTTTTAAAAGTCCAACTTTCAAAGGTTTTTGGCGACCCATTTACCCAGGGTCGGGCTCCGAAGGTCCCGGATCTCGTGTATCCCTGTGATAGATTGCCCTCTCCCCGATATTCAATAAACCTGAATAATTTCGGCAAAAAATACCCAAATAAATTCAAGATTAAGAACAAGACCCGCCCAATTGGGTTCAAAGGTTTTTAATTAAACAGAGTTCCGCTACCGTAAATCTCTTGCTATAGTTTGTTTACGCTTTTATTTTGACCCGAATAATTTGTACTGGCTTTGTGATAAAAAAAAAATCCGAAAAAAAACTCAATAACGTCACTCGCTATTACAGGTACTTTACCTTTATTGCACTTGTACTTTTTTATTGCAAATGTCAGCTTAAAAATTGGTCATTGATAGAATAGAGATATTGCTATTCAAGATATTTGTTTCATCTTTGTACCCAAAAAGGATTTGAATACTTTAAAGTCTGTGCAAAATGATTAATCATATAATTTAAGACTGTTATGGTTCGTAAAATGAGTAAATGAGCAACTCATTACTAATTTCTTGATCGATTAATTTGTAATTTCGTGGTTCATGAAACTAGCTCAGACGTTTGTCTATTCATAGCAGGTTCAATTAAATCTCCAATGAGTGAATTAAATGAAGAAAATCAACGTTGTAGAACTGAATGATTTATAATAAATGTAAAATATTTATACAAATAACATAACACAAAACGCCTATATTCCCCAATGGGGTAGGCAAAGCACACGAATCGTTGCTTAGACAAAACCAAAATTACTTCACGTGTCAAAACCACTTTATGCTTAATTTTTTTGTTAAAGTTAGTTAAAAAAGTATAATAGTGACAGGTGTTGCTCGCCTGTCTCCTAATTATAGTCGCCTCTTACGACATCCACGGAAGAAATTGAGTCGTGTTATTCTAAACCCGACCCCATACGTACCTAATGACTACATAAACATCTATAAAAAGATTTTCATCGGCCCAACCGTTTTGACCAAAAAGCTAAAAAACAATTCAACACACGATCCAACTTTTTCACTGTCAACCATTTTTCCAAAGATCATTCAGAGCATCTTAAAGCTTGCACTTTAAAATTGCTCACTCAATGCACCTTCTAAGGTTCTAATGTGGCAATTGAAATTGTTCAACGCATGCCCTTTCTTATATTCGCACTCACGTGTTACTGCAAGCACTTTACCGTGCAATTTACCTCTCTATCGGTCTAGCCTTGCATAAGCTAGAAGCATTATCGCCAATAAACGATACTTAAGCGAGCGGTGGCATTTGAAATGGCTGTTAAAAGGGCATGTTTCACTTCAACGCCGTTTAGCCGTGCTTAGTTAGGTATTATTTAAGCTACTAGTCGATTATGTTCGACGGCAATGGTTACATCTTTGTTGGTACCTACAAAATATAAGAAGAATGATTAGGACAGAATTACAGCAGCAGATTTATCTTTTTTTTTATTTATTAAGTGGAATTGCACAAGAGTACGTCAGTCACGAAAATGGGAAGGAGGTATGAACAGGGTCGTTTTTTTTTTATTGGCTGTTGGAGTAATTGGCTTGAGACGGTCATTACTGGTTAGCATAGAAGCAACCCTAAATTCTGCCAAATTTCAAAGCCGCTGTTTAGAATTTACGCGTTTACGGGACAGCGACATTTAGTGGTGGAGTAGTAAAACTATGAGAGTATGTAATTTTTTTTTAATAGAATAACACCTTGGAGTCCATTATAATACCATTTGCACCCCAGTTTTAAGAGTATTTTCTTTAAATAGTTACAGTTACATTTTACCCATCTGTAACAAAATCATCCTATTGACAAAAAGGTTTTTTTTATCAAATTGAGTTATTTTACATTACACGCCTACTCTAACCACTTCGTTTCCCCATCAAACGAGATTGTACGAAAATAAACAAATACGGCCGCAGTAAATCGATTCACTATTCTTTATGGTAATGCGTTTCTCGCTGCAAAGCCTCCCAAATACAACATCAGCCGCAATAATAGCGCTAGGAATAACCAGGTTTTCCACCTCGTATTTTCCGTATTAAGAGCGTGCACACAAAATTCGGTGATTTTGATGTTTTTCAAATGCTTTAGAAAGCTATAAATCCTTAAGTTTTTAAAGAAAAACTACTGTAACATATAAATAAACTCTTTTTCTAGGGATTAACGGAAAGAAATATTTTATTAGCAACACAGATTTCTTTTACTTAGCCAATTTGTTGAAGGGTTTTCACAAAAATACGCGTCAGAGCTGTCTTTCACTTGAAAATTTTCCATTAAAATTTACCATAAACGATATAAACTTGTTATTATCTGATAGACAATATAGTCTACTGGGGATTAACGGAGAGACATGCATCAAATTATTGGTTTTTATTATTCAAATATCATTTTACATAATTTCAAAGTTGAACTATTACTTTATTTTTTTTCTCATTGATTTTAATGCAATTACAAATGAAACAATTTTATTGTAAATTTACAGAATATGTTTAGTCTAACCATATTTTTTTCTTGGCTAAATATGAGTTACTTTATTTTTCACGATTTTTTAAACATTGGTCCAAAACCACTAAGGTCAGGTGGGGGAAGAGAAACGCAGGGATAAGAGGGCTCTACAGACCATAATCACTCATAACTCGACGAGTTATGGTCTGTGGTGCCTCTTACCCCTGCCCTGCCCCTGAATTTCTCTTCCCCGCCTGATATTATAATTACGTTCGTAAAAAATGTGTGCGCCCTCTTAAGTATTTTGTTGAAAGCCCTTCGTGGCCCCTCTCTGTATCCGATATCATCCCCTCGAAATTATGAAAGTGTATAAACATTTTCACGCCCCAAGCCAGCCGCCCCTGATTTCCACATTTCCGTTTGTAACTTATTATTATCAAATCAAGTTATAGATACCTGGGTACGCACAACGGTTGCATGTCGAATCTCCCCCGAATGAAAATAATAACGCAAACTTCGAAATTCTAAATCATTGTTTTACGATACAGTAATTTTGTTTGAGGGGCCCGGAATGGTTTTTTAAACTTTGGGCGTGGTGTTTCTGGAATTGGTTCACATTCACCTATTCCCTTGTTTTGGCGTGAATTAACATTGTAATTTTCCCAAAGTGATTGTTGTCGAAAACCAAAACAAACTAAAGTGTTACCTAAAATAAAACAAAATCATGTTGAACATACTATGTCAGATTTTTTTTTTGTTGCCAACGTGACTATTACAGAAAATGTAATAGACTGTAGAAACATTATGCTAAAATTGTAATAAATTATTCATCATCATTATCTGAACCAAAATGACGTCTACACTGCGAAACATAGGCTTTCCCTTTACATTTCAATATGTGCCGGTTGGGTGACCTTTATTACAAATAATTACAGTATTTTGATAAACTATTACAGTAATTTAATTTCCTTTTACTATCAAATCCTATAACAATATCATGAAATTCTCAAAAACTTCCCAATCCAAACAAACCTTCTTCAAACTGAGCTGATGCATCCAAGTCGAAAACAATCACTCCCAAGTAAACAAGCAAAACACCGAACAAGAACTCCTTTCATGCAAATGTCCCTGACGGCGCGCTATTAAAACTCATTCAGTGTACGTGATAACAAAGAACCTGTCTGGATATGCGTTGATTTGCATAATCTGTGCATCAAATTCCGTTAATTTTCTTTTAATGCACCCCCGTGGCTGCTGGGCAGAGATCAAAGACGGCGGATCGCTAGAGGAAGGGAAATGATAGATAATTGTTGTGTTACATAAGTTAAGTCGGCCGGATAGCCCAGCGGTTAGAGAACTTGACTGTGAAGCTTAAGGTCCCGGGTTCGATCCCCAGTCGGGGCAGATGTTTGTATGATGAATACGAATGTTTGCTTTCGAGTCTTGGATGTTTATCTATACGAATATAAGTAAGTTTTAAGTACTGTTGCGTGAGTTTAAGTGTGTGTCACTTTCATACTGTTTTTAATTACATTGAGATTTTCACCATGATGATACTTAGCTTCATCTACTTGTTCTGAGGTATCATATTAAATGTCAATTAAACAAGCAATAGTATAAAGGCGATGTGATCTGCTATCTAAATTGAAAGGGGATACAAGACATCCAATAAAGAGCATACAATGCCAGCATGTATTGCGATCTTGAGATTTTTGCCCAGCGCCGCTATCAAAGATTCGCAGATAATTGAACGCATACACATGTGCGTTCGTGGCAGTTGATCAATTTTGACTCTGAAACGTGACAGTAAATGCATTTCTATTAGAATAATTATTATTGTTTAAAAAAAACAGAAATCGTAAAAGCCGCCTTGGCCCTACTCAGTTTTAACACAAACTTGACATACGAGTGAGTTTCAAAAAAATTGTACATAAATTAAGGGTTAATAAAAACAAAATCACGATCGCGTCTTTTGTGTAACGAAAATTACCTATACAAAATGTATGGGTAATTGTCGTTACACAAAAGAATCAATTAACTTTTGTTTTTATTAAAGCCCTTAACTATGTACAATTTTTTTGAAACTCACTCGTATAAGTACGAAGAAAACTCTGTTGAAATACATGATTATACATCCGAAGCAAAGGTTTACTAGAATAAATAGAGTTTAACCTAGTAATACCCTATGAAGCAAAAGGACCGATCATTTTTTTTCTATCACCGTCTTCCCCGTCAATTTCTAGTCAAATCAGCAAGATCTGAAAAAATAAGGCATAAACATCTACACTCGAAACGTACCAAAAACTATAACTATGTATTTGACTTAAATGTTTTGCTCAATTCTAGGTTTAAAGTTGTATAAAAGGGGTAAAATAAGGATACTCGGCTTAACACGGCAATGCACACGAGTTAGATTGCTCGCGAGATAGACTATCTGTCATTTTCTGACTTTCCAGTTAGACAGTGTCAGGTATAGTCTAATTCGGGCTGGAAAAGAAACGCGTCTTGTCATGCTAGATAAAAAGTTTGCCAGCTTGACGCCTAAAGTACACCTTAACTTGTATATTTAATGGCCTCTTACGACATCTACTGTATGAAGATCCTACCTTGTTCACCAATCTGACATACAAATAAGTGGAACGCACGTTAATTTTTCCTTCATCTAATTTATACTAAAACTAGATTTATTTAATACACAATTTTGTTTTCATAAACAAAAGTCTGCGACTGTGACGGTTGTTTTTACGTTTAATCATAGTCTAGTCGTTTGTCAGTAATTCTCACTACAACAGACTTGCCAGAGTATAGAAAATACATGAATATTAGCCTGAAATAACAGACTGGAACCACCGTACTGTTCTAGGCAGGATGTTAATATTCATTACGCTGCCTCAAGGGAGACGGCTCAGACAAACTGACGTGGATCTACGAAGGTTCCAGGAACCACTAGCCTAAGTGTGGTATATACCAACACAATATTAAATTTTGGTTGCACTTATTAGGTAAAAAAAAGAAAAAAACCTATTTTATGCACGCCCACAGGTAAGGAAAAGAATTTTGGTGCGCTTTAGCGGCCAATTACGTTACGAAGTAAAAGTTATTCTAGAAAAAATATTACAATAGGTATCAAATTACATCAAAACCAGTTCTGTATTTTGAAGTGCGAAAAATGATCAGATGGATCATTTCTAATTTTAATATTTTAGAATATTGGTAGCGATTATTATTTGTTTTTTTTGGGGTATGCAGTTTCTGGTGTGTATTAAGTGGAATTTACTTATTCGGAACATAATTGTTGAGAGTTGCAGTGCTGATAACCGATTCATGGCATGGCAGGTTGTTGTTGTTCATTGTTGCGTTCCAAGGGCTAGCATTTGTTCAACACTGGCCTTCTTCTGGCTGATGATTATTAATTAAAGTGATGTGGCATTTTTTTCGGGGCTACAAATGTTACTTGGTAAATAAATTTTAAGTTACCTTAAACCTATTCTTAATTCAATATAGAATACTGAAGCTGTTTTTTTAATAGGTTCACAAATTTTTTTACTGACTAATTTTGTAACTTTCTATATTTTAAAAGTATTTAAAAAAAGTTTGGTAAATTAACGAATACTATATTTTCACCCTTCGCGTGTCTACAAACTTTGACTTTGACCCGTTTCAAAGTTTAACCACAAATCCACACTTATATCAAAAAGTATTATAACCCCCGTCGTACAAAAAATCGTAAGCCTTCAAGTCTTTGGTAACTATCGCTACACAGCTACACAGTAGCGAAGTCAAGTGAATACCTAATGATGTTGTCTTAACTTACTGAAACTTGGTGTTAGAGTATCAATTGATAATTCAGTAGCACACAAGACACAAGGTTACACGCGGCTGTGTATTAATATTCATTATACTGTCGTAGATAAACTGAAGAGGATTCGAGCAAGTGTGAAATATCAAACAGTTTTGCATACGTAGATTATCGTCTAGCAATTGTTTTCTTATGAGACGTAACTTTATGGATTTTTACCCTTGTTTCGGTTTAGAATAGTTACATTAATTTTTGTTTTAGGGTGTAACCAACTTGTTTTGTGTATGAGAATTTTATTGTTCACTAGCTTTCCGCCCGCGGCTTCGCCTGCGTGGAATTCGGTTATATTGCGGTATAAAGCGAACATTCCCTCGGGAACATC
>BHDV01037708.1:59591-88647 GCA_005406045.1 Adoxophyes honmai | reverse complement strand
GGAGCCTATTCAATGCAAACAAACAAACAAACAAAAAAACAATCAAATCTTTCCTCTTTATAATATTAGTATAGAAGTATAGATGTCAAATACACTTATAATTTTTGACAAAATCTTCGACAAAAAGAAAGTAAGAAAAAATTAAAAACCATAAAGGAACTTTCTGTGCTTCTTGAAATAACTCAAATTTAATAGAAATTTAAATAGCTATCACGAAAAAAAAAAAATATTTTCGCTGTTATTTTGACAATACTTGACTAAAATGTGTAATAAGTACATACTCGTATTTATTCACTCATCACAAATTTTTGAAAAACATCTTGTCGACTGTGTGACTCACACAATAGCTTTATAAATTAATTTATAATTTATAAAATAAATTTCACAAAATTGTAAGCTTGCTACGCATGAAAAATTGTGAAGATACATAATTTCAAATCGCCCATTATAAAATAATTAATGCGTAGCATTTTAAACTTGATAATATATGCGAAATCTAGTAGCATAAAGCATACTCGCTGTTCTTGAAGTGGGTAGGGATTGACTGGGACGTTTACCTTGGATACCAGTGTAGTGTCGTAGCGACATGCCGTCTAATACTACGTGTCGTCGGATTTCAACTCATACCTTTAGCTCTGACATGACGACGGATAACGTGTAGCATAAGTTTTGGTGTGAATAAAATATTTACTCACTTTAGTTGCCAAGGTATTTTGAACTAAATATGTAAACGGCAACCGTTCCACTGTTTGCAACAGTTTACGGATACATTTTGGCCCTTTCAGAAATAGAACATCGTCATTATCATCATCTCATACTGAATGTGGCACTGGATTTTTAAATTCATGTGCTCTGCTTACCCCTCTTGGGAATACAGGCGTGTGGATATGTATGTATGTATGTATACTGAATGTCCTGTAAATAGTACGACAAAAGAGGAAGATACGTGGTCAGATCACCTATCAAGTATCAAAAAAATAACTTTGTAAAAGTGCCACGCCTGTGTTCCCAAATGGTAGGCAGAGCACACAAAAGATGACATAGACAAAACCATGACTATTTCAAATTTCATAGCCACTTATAGCATATTTTTAGGTTTAGGTACCTACTAGGAATAGGTAGTGTATTGTGTGCGATGGGCTAGCAACCTGTCTCTGCAATATCACGTTTAACCATCTGGTTACCCTGAAATTGCTAAACGTGGCACTGGATTTTTGAATTCATGTGCTCTGCCTACCCCTCTTGGGAATGCAGGCGTGAGAATATGTATATATATGTATGTATGTAGGAATAGTGACAGGTTGCTCACCTGTCACCTAAAATAATCTATATCCTTAGCCACCTCTTACGACATCCACGGAAGAAATGGAAAGGTATTTAAACCCGATACCAGACAGCAAAATCATTATTTTCCAAATTGAGAAAAAAACGCGCATTTTTTTATTAAATCGTCCATTAAACTCCCAACACTGCGTCGACCGCTCAAAATAGCCACCCGCCGTTGCATAAACGCATCAAAGATGAGCACCCAACAGTTGTAATAACATGATACGGGGACGCGTAATTCGCAGTCTTTTTGCTCGGCTTATCTCGGCGAGCGTCATTTCAAATGGGTTTGCTCTCTCTGGCCTTTTATTATTTGCTCTCGAACCTTTGGCTGCCGTTTTTGAGGTTATTGGATTGGTATTTGAGGACGTTTTTGATGGACTTTTCGGTCGTTCGACATGTTGACGAACGGTACTGAGTCAATTTTGTCGTTGCCTTAGTAGGGAAACAAATGAGAGATTTAATCTTTAACCCCAGACACAAAGGAGGGTTTAAAGTAAATTTGATGCCAACCTCTGCCTATGTACCTATCGATCTGTCTTTGGAATCATAGCTCTCAGCTAATTTGACTAAGTGCAAGTTTCCACGCAGATCAGGTGTTTATAAGATATTCAAGTTAGAAAAGAAAAAGTCACAATTTAAGTTAGTAAAGCAATAAAATTCAATTTGAAATCATAATTTTAATTCTGATTAATATAATCGTTAAACTTTTTTTTCATCAAAGGTCATGTTACAAGAAAAATGGTAATATCATGGAAAGCGTTATTACAGGAAATAACAATAATTATTGTTTTTTAGCAATAAGTTTATCTTAACCTTAAACCTCTTTAGATCGTGGGTAAGCAAAGTTATTAATATAGTTCATTGATATGGCCCTCCACAAAGGAACACCTCATTTAAAATTGCAACAGTTCTTTAGTCTCTAAACCAAATACGTGGTACAGCACCAAAAGGAGTAAACCTTTTAGGATGGAGGATATTATTTTTAATTTTCACATTTGACTTCGTGGGAGATCTAATGCTTTAATCAGTTCAGGTAGTTATTTCAAAGGGTAGTGTTATTTGAGCGCGTTTTCACAGAGGTTCCGGTTTTCCACTTTGTGAAACTGACCGAGACGCGGTGGCAAGCCGAGCTGCCGTTTTAGAATTTGTTACTCCGCTTTGTGAACTCCGCTACTTACACTCAAATTTTTTTATTTTATTTTTTGAAGCTATGAGGCTTGTGGACCTTGATCCTGATATTAGTAGTCAGGAATACGAGCATATATTTACTTAACTTACTGAATGATTACGATTGACCAGTATCTTACCCATAGAAAAATTATGCCTAATTTAGAATAAGTAAAATGTTTCCATTTTTCAATTATATTTTTTTTTCCTCTTTGGAATATGAATTGCCTAATTTATTGAATAAGGTAGTACTTTGCAAAGGTCCATGAAAACAATAAGTTTGCTCACCCACGACTTAAACCTTTTAACGCAGTGTGAGCAAGTAAATGTTACAGTTTATTAAAATCCAGTCCCAAAAGTAATGCATCAAACTAAAAACGTTATTTTTTGTCCAAAAAAAAACTTCTCTTGATTGTCGGTTGTGTACTGACCGGAAAATAAACGTGTATACTACGGAATAGCAACTTCGTTTTGATAGCCGGCTTTACAAGTACGTTATGCTCGGAAATACTGTAAAAGTCCTATAACAGTATACAGTGCACTCCAATTACTAAGGCTGTGCTACCATACCGGCCTGCAAGAATTTTCCAGAGGTTAAAAAATGGCTGTGCGAGAAAATGTATTTCAGATATCGGTTCCGTGTAAAATTACCGAATGGGTTTCCAGGGATGGCCAAAGGAGTAAGATCAGAGAAGAGCAGCCAAGAGAAGGTGACGACGTGAATTACTTTTTAAGACGATTGGACGATTGGCAGAAGCATGCTCGAGATAGGGAAGAGTGGCAGAAGAAAACAAAGGCCTTTGCCCAGTAGTGGGATTAATATACTATTAGGCTAATAAAAATAGTTGATACTCGCAGCTTCGCCTCGTTTTTATTATTTTCTCACATAAGTACCTATCTTTCAAAGATTATTTCGAACATGTACAATAAAAAAAAACAAAATCGGGACGAGTGACGCCGCCATCGAAAAAAAATAATAGGAAATCACTTTCACATCCATTACAGATGTTAGATATTCGTGGGTACCTATGAAATAATACGGATGATGTCTGAAATCGTTGTAGTAGGTAAGATTTGAATAAACGTTTTCACAATTATTAAGAAATAATGAAGTAAATCGATGGAAGATTAATTCATTGCCATCGAACATCCAGCCAGCTTAAAAAAATATCAAAAAGGATCTAACCACTCTATCTCTATATTCTATTTCCTGGTTGACACGATCTACAGATTCGGCCATAAACCGAGGCGATGTTAGCTAAACAATTCAATTTACAGTCCTCATGGCTTTTCCGTTTTACTACGGAACACTAAAAATAAAAGTTGGTGTTGGGGGTGGCGCGTGACGGCACGATTGCAACAGAACCTAATAGGAAACGCGATCGTTGTCTTTAATCGAATCTGTGGACTAGTTGTACCCTGAATGTAGAAGCCGGGAGAGAGTTTTATAAAATTGGATTTTATTTTTTACGCTCTGAAATTGGAAGTTCTAGAAGAATTGGACGCACAAGGGGGCGGTTTTTTATTACATAATTTCTACAAGGCGTTACTGATAAAGGTTTAAATTGCCATAAAATCATTTTGGTTAAAGTACAAAGGTGAGGGGAAAGTCTCCAATAGAGAAATTTCTCCCCAGAAAGATGTTATGCGCGATGTAGAACATAGTCATGTGACTACCGTTACGTTGACTCAGTGGCGCTAGTGTCGCTATAAAGGTAAACATGCAATGTTACAGAAAAAGGTCACTATTACCCACAGACAACCGCATTACTAGGTTTATTGCATATTCATTGTTAAACAAGAGGACTATTATTGTACTTGTTAACTAATGAACAGATAGCTTCAAGGAATCTAATAAAATATAAAATGATTATTATTACAACGATTATTAGCTTTAGTAACTCCTAGATGAATAGGCAGTGGGCAATACGCGTCGCTATGCTGGAACAATGTTTCCGCACCGTTTGAGTTAATTCACTTATAAGCGGAGTTTTGAACCTAGTTCGTTTAAATTGGACAACATTAAAAAAAGCGGTCAGTCTTCGTTCAACTAAAGAATTTAGAATTTATCAATTTTCAAATTATTATATAAACTAATTCCTGTGCTGTTATCGTGTTTTCAATATTAGCTTTTGGGTGCAAAATACCTTTTTTTTTACAATTTCAATTATTATATTTTTGAAAACTATGTCGTTAATATCTCAATATCTCAACAAGATCCTCATAAACTGTCATCCTATTTGTCCCGCCTCAACTAAGTCCATAAAACTAATATCAGTAATGGCTTTTGCATGTCTTTATTTTGTGGGCCATAAACGCGCTGTCACTTCTGAAGGTGCGCTACTATTTTAATTAAGTAGCTCAACATAGACACCACAAACACTTCCACGGAATCAGTTACTTTCGTGAAAATATGTAAAATAGTAATACATCCTTCAAAGTTCAACAAGGTTACATAATTATAGCAATAATATCCGAGAAGATTAATATTACATTGGAAGAGACGAAAAGTTTTGATTGTTTGTAATTGAAAGTTTTTGTAGTAAGTGGATAGTAGGCAAGTATTTTCTTCTTGCAAGCCCCCAGCAGTTTTAGTTTTATTTTGTACAAGGCATTATTTATAACAAACGACCTTAGGGACTCCAAGTTACTTCCAAGCCATGCGAAAAAGGTAATTAAAAAACAAAAAACATCCAGCTAATAACATACTAAATCTTTATTACTTTTTAATATGAACCAGCCGCGAAAAGGTTTATTATGGGAGCCGTGGCCAATTTGGTAGAGCTCAGCGGATATTTTTTGTTCGCCTTTTTCCCTGTTAACGGTAGCTTTGCGGGGAACCACGTAGGTCTCATAATAATTGTGGGTCTGAGCTGCGGGGAATTTTCGCAAGAGCCGAGTATTAGTGGAATATATGGGTGTGAGAGGTCTTAAGTTGTATTAACTTGAACCCGAGCGGATCTTTACTATTATTCCGTCTGCGGCAAATGAGGGTTGCTCTGCTGCTAAGCGATACAATCTACAAAAATATGAACAACACAAACATTAGTTTTAGTTTGCAGTGTTCTGCGGTTAGATTATGAATAACACTTCTCTATGTCTTCTGTGAATATACCATGTATTATTCGATTTTTGGTAATTCTTGAGAATTATCATTCCCCTGGCTACATCCTTATTTTATAAAATATTGACCTACTTATTTGTAACTAAGTACGATTTTGATTAATAATAATGTTCCTTGAATAGGCATCACTTTTTGTCAATTTGTTTATAATTAATTTAAAATTTATAATTATTATGATATGCCAGGGGAATGAGGAGTCTCAAGAATTACCCTTTTCAAGCATCTATAATGAGGTGTATTTTAATACCTACATTTTCTCTGCAAAAACACGTAGTAATTAGACAAAGTAGTGTTTTATTTCTCCAGATCCCAAATATTTTTTCGCGGCGATCGCGTATACTTCCATAATTACTATGAACAGCCAGGGGTCGTAAACCAGGACATAGCCCGGTAAAGCCATAGCCCACTAGCTCTGGAATCCTTTGTGCTCCAGATTGCGTTATTTAGAGAGCCATTGACATGTAAATGCCTTAAGGCTATTAGATTTGCATTCTAATTAAAAGGAGACACCGCTATTGGCCATCGTCCGCGCACCTGAATATTCTTTGCTAGATTTTTGCCCGAAACAGGGTCAGTGTGAGCTACTCTTTGAGATATGGAGGGTGTACCGCGCGTATAAATGTAAGAGCAAAGCTTTAAAATGCTGTTGTGAGGGTTTATTTTTCTTTGGACGCAAAAATAGTTAGCTCTATAACCTGCGCCTTTGTGTTCCTTCAACTTGCTTGTTGTTGTCTTTAGAATATAGTTGTGTCCTCTGTGGTGTCGAGATAACACTAAACTTTTCCATTCCTTCCGTGGATATAGTAAGAGGCGAAGGAAATAGGTTTAGGTATGTTTTAGGTGACAGGCGAGCAACCTGTCTCTGTTATTACCTCTTCCATCTGTTTTCGAATCTAAATTTCGGAATGAAACTTAAAATTGCTGTTACGAGGGTTTGCTTTTCCTTAAGCGCAATAATCTTTAGCTATATCCTGCGCCTTTGTCTTCTTTCAATTTGTTTGTTGTTGTCTCTCAAGAATTCTGTAATTGCGGGTGGTGCAGGGTCCATCCGAATCGCCACCTGCTAGTCCTGCTGCAAAGCAATAGTCATTGCACTGTTGTGTTCCGGTGCCAAGAGTAAGACAGCCGATACAAATATTATCACATGTGGCATTATCTTAAGCCTGGGGTAGGTAGATCATATGAAACATAATAAGGTATAATAATGATAATTAAGTCAAACCATAGCTCATTTTCCTGACTCGCCTCCTATACATATAACGGATGAACTGGAGGGTGTTGTTCTTAGGCCGACACCACTAAACTAAACTGGTATAAAAATAACATTAAGTCATCTATAAGACACGTAGGAATGCCACTCTTTTTTCAATTTCAAATCCACATGCAACAATGGATGTTTTAAACGTGCTAAATCGTTGTAAATAATTTCGTACCCGCTGACCGTTCCCATATCGAAGCGACCCAACGCGTGATAATGCATTATTTATATGCCCTAAGACCAAACTGAATGCAAGATACTAACGAAAAAGAACGTACAGACTTAGCATCTCTCCTTTTGTCTCGGCGACAAAACGTGCCACTTGAATAAATAACACAAATAAAAATCCTATAAATATTGAACAACCGTATATTTCACACTTAAGCGAGAGCCCTGTATAACTGAGATATACCATGACGCGGTTTATGTCGATGCCGGTTTTAGGGGGCCATGTTTTTTCGTAGCTTTGTTTGTAAACGAGTGGAAACAATGCTAAGTTTTTTTTTTGTTTTTTGCAATCGACAAAGTCCTGGCAAAAAATCCGAGGAGGAACACGAGGTATAAACTTTGGATGACAACGTACTGTTGGCTATAAGAACGTCATTTTTTACCGCCACCGATGGCAGAAGCGATTGCGAATTTTTTAATGCTACCTTGTTTGGGAAGATCGTAAAGGGAAATGTTTGTATTATGCCGCACTAAAGGTGTGTTGATTTGCTGGCAAACAAGGAAATAAGAAGGAAAAGTTCTTAATTATCACAAGCTTTAGCAGTTGAATTACTTAGATAATATTTTGATATGGATGTTCATTTATAAAACTCATGAAATATGAAAAGGTAGAAATATAGAACGAAAAAAACATTTTGAGGACAAACAATGCCGTTTTTCAGACTGAAAACGGCAAATCAGAGTCGTCAAAATATGCCATTCATTTAATATTTCAGGAAATGCACGTAAAACTATGAGTACTTGCAAAAAATCAAAAAATACCTCGTCAGAAGTAGTTTTGAATTTTTTTTCGCTTTGATAGGATTTGCTGTCAACTTGAAAGCAATCGCAACCCTTCCTTTGAATACTCTCTAGCACATTTGTTCAAATTGTTGTAGTTTGGACCTTTGCTTAAATTTTTTGCATCACCTTTTAAAAAAAAAGTTATTGCATCACCTTTTTAAAAAAAAAAGTTATTACAATCCAATCTACACTTTTTTTTGTTATTCGCTTTCTACGCGCTAATCACGTTTATAAAACCGTATCAACACAGTTTTGACCCTCCCAAATTCGGCCCGATATCATTAGTTCCGTATCGTACGTTGTTTCGTGAAGTACAACATAATCTGTGCTAAATTGCTTGTTATCTCCCGTAGCAGATACCGGCATAATTGGAGTTTTTGATCCTGTTATAGCCCGGACTAGACTCAAATTGTTAATTAAAGCATTGAGACCGGTCGAGTCCTTTGTTGTAGAATCGATAGGTTTGTCTTTGTTTGTGTATGAGCATAATGTGGGTAGTTCGTTGGAAGTTCGGAGGAACAACAATGAAACGTTAATGTTGGAAATTTTGAAGTTGTTAAGCTTTTGTTTTGAAGACGTTGCGGAATATTTACGGATACGTCTGTTAACTTTCAGCGAAACGGAACTCTCAAAGAATCTGGTAAACTTCGAGCTACTAAAGAACTACGCACAGACTTCGGAGTATTTCGAACTACTAGTACAACGTAATTTTCAAGAGTAGATTACTTCCCGGCGTACCTTTTTCATATTTCCACCGTCGAAAACTGATTTTTTCTCCCAACAAAACTCAAAACGGTTCAGCTCTGACAGTTGGTAAAAAAAGAAACCGATTTCCACGCTCATATTTTACATGTACGTCAGAACAGGCCTCCATCAATACTTCATCGCCAAAAGGCAGCCGGGTATTTCACCTCGGCACGCTTCTGCTCGTTCATCACAATTCATTTCGCGTTCCTTCCACAATTCCGTGCCCCAACTGTATAGACGCGTAGACTAAAATAATAACCAAGCACTTCTCCATACTACTCGCAGTACGAACACCGTGCTATACTAAATTTCTCTTGCCAGTGGCTGGGTTTGAACACTGCCATATTTTGCTCTAAGTGATCAAAGTGAATCGGGAACGGCTCGAATGGGTGTGAAATATGACTAATGAAATAAAGCAACTATAAATAAAGTTCAGGCTGGCTGGATGATTTGTTTCTAGGAATAGTGCAATAGATTAAGCCAATTATGAGATAGTGGTGTATAAATACGCCTCGGTTTAAAAGCCGCCGCTTTGGCTTCGTGTCGTAAATCATTGAAGCGAATGACCCTTTTTGGGTCGCAGGTTTTTGAACTAAAGACTCGAAGAAACGACCTCGTATATAGGGTTCACACGGTATTCTACCGTCCTATATACGTATTAATTTTGCGACGATACAGCAATTATTGTAAGAATACCGTGAGAGTTACACGTAGTGAAATAATACGAAAATATTCACGAAAATCTCGATGACATGATGTGTGATTTCGTACGTATTAAACTTATATTATAACTATATTGTTTTAAACTTTCGTGATTCTCACTCATATTTATTACTACGCGGGATTTAATCACGTATCAATACGATTTTACTCACGAGTAGCAGTGCTTGTGACCAAAGCCCGCGTAGTAATAAATTATACAATATTTCAACTCAATCGGTAACAGTACAGGGAAATGGATCAAATCGAAATTGCAAAATTTCAGTACAAAGAAACAAACTCACAACAGGACTTATGAAACTAAATAACTATCACTTAGAAACATGGACATCCGTAAAACATGGCCCAGTCCAAAGTTCAAGTAAAAACTCAATGAATATAGCAAATACACATAATTTCGATAGATTACCGAACCAACGCAACGCTATCAGCGGAATTCCCGCAATGCCACCTGAAACTATAAAGGTGCAATTTCATAGTCAATCGCAAGCTGCAACAGGAGACGAAGTAGGCAATAGGGAATGGATGATTTTTTTAGATATGCTTGATTATTTTTCTAATGATAGGAATAACCTTCCTTAATCACGGGACAAAGTATTAGATTTTTCCGATGCGCGATGTATTTTATAAAAATAAAAACATTTTACCCGCCCCCGATGCGGTACCATTACGGCTGATAAGACATTTTTTATAAGCCTGTTTAATTAAAAAAAAACAGCTACTTTTATCTGTGGTACACAATGACGTTTGAAACTGACAGTGATGGCTATGAAATGCCCCCCATTCATGATAGCTCCGGAACGTGGACCAGACCCACATCCAAACGGAGCGACGCCGGTAGTTTTAGGACAACTGGATTTATACTTAATACTATAAAAGATAATAATATTATAAAATTAAATGACGATCTGTTTAATTTGACATTAAAAAAATGTTTGCATATTTTCTAGCATTATTTTACGACAATTAACATATTTTAGGCTTAATTTTAGCATTGCGTTGGCAATACTGTTGAGAACTGAAGAGCCGGAGCGACGCCAGTCAATGGGCAAATCCAGTACTACCGGCGTCGCTCTATTTGGATGTGGGTCTCGCCCACGTCCCGGAGCTATCGTGAATGGGGTGAATATCCGTCAATGTCATTCGGAATGACATTGTGGATGTACCACAGATACAAACAGCTGTTTTTTTTTTAAAGAACCGGACTTGTGAAATATATCATAACAGGCGTCAGTAGTCCAAAACGGGACCAGGTAAAATGTTTTTATTTTTATAAAATACATCGCGCATCGGAAAAATCTAATACTTTGTCCCGTGATTAAGGAAGGTTATTCCTATCATTAGAAAAGTAATCAAGCATATCTAAAAAAATCATCCATTCCCTATTTAATGCCTGTGTTATGGGTACTAGACAACGGATAAACTTACTTATATACAGATAAACATCCAAGACTCGAAAGCAAACATCCATATTCATCATACAAACATCTGCCCCGACCGGGGATCGAACCCGGGACTTTAAGCTTTACAGTCAGGTTCTCTAACCGCTGGACTATCCGGCCGTCAAAATAATAATAATGATAGTTTGCTAGCCTGTCGCATGAAACATACCTAAACCTAGTCTGGAATAGTGACGGGTTGCCAGTCTGTCGCCTAAAACATACCTGAACCTATTCTAGAGATGTTATTCTAAACCCGGACGACATACGGGAAATTCTGACGTCAGTTAAAAATACAACCGATCTATTATTCCAGCATGACGTGTCATCACGTCGTCGTCGCAAATAGTCAGCTGTCAAGTTGCACCTTAAAGGTAAACAGTCTCAGACGGCAGGGATCCGTATCCCGAGACCTGTTTGCATTGCAGTCCATTAGCATAATTAACTACAAACACTACCTTGCAACGTACGGTGACAACTCAAACATTGGTATCGGTGAAAATTGTGTGTAAATAATATCGTGCCGCGTGCGCTGGGGGCGCCCGGCTTGTAAAATGACGCTGGAAATGGGTATCTGATATTAAACTAGTCTGGACACGTTTTAGTACTCACAAACCACTGTGAAATTAATAAAATGACTATTATAATAATGTTTTAAACTTTTGTAAACATCTCTCATTAACATAAAGCGGTAATTACGGTGTTTTATTTTTTCTAAACGGTTTTCTGCCGTGTTAAAAATATAGGTTAACTTGTTTAGGAGTCAGGCTACCAACCTATCTCTAGTAGGTATACTTTTTTAATTTAAGGTAAAACCTAAAAAATATGCTACAAGTGGCTACGAAAGTGGTTTTATCTATGGAATGTTTCGTGTGTGATTTGCTTACTCCATTTGGAAAAATAGGCATGACGTATATCGACAGTGGAAATTTCAAATGTCGTAAGGGACATAGTAGCACTGTGGGACATTTGCCCTTGCGACATTTGAAACTTCTAATATCGTAAGGGTGAATGTCGTGTGATATGCATTTGTTCTTGTAATAGATTACTACAAATAAGTACAGGCGAGTTTGCTTGCGATTTCTCAGCGACATTTTAACGGTGCAGAATAATTACGATAACTGAAAATAAATTCCGATGATAAACAAAACGATTGCGAACAAATTCATAAGTTTAGGAAAAGTTATAACGAACTTTTACTTCGCAATAAATTGAATAACTTGCTCTTGTGTAAATATTGAACTTGCGATTTCGTTTGCTTGCTACAGAAATTCGCTTACGGTTGAAAACGCTTAATATATTCAAAAACGATTTGAAGTACATTTAAATTTGAAAGCGAATACTTCAATATAAGCAATATATTTTTGTATTTCACTAAAGCTAATTTATAATTATGCGTAAATACCCATTTTAAATTATAGTTATAAGTTAAAATATATAAGTATTTTTACATTCAATGCTTGAACAGTAAGAAAAACTTCTAGCATATTTTTTAGATTTTGAGTTGGCAGGTATCTAATAGGTTGCTAAACTGTCGCCTAAAATATACTTTAATACTTAGTTAGTAGTAATGTTTAACACTAAGTTTGACTTACATAGATCTAGGTTCAACCGTGTCGCGTCGGGGTAAGAATATAACAACTCCATTTCTGCCGTGGATGTCGTTTGAGGCTACTAAGGAAAATCAAGGTATATTTTCAGCGACAAGCAATTTGCTTGTCACCTCTTACGATTTTTCCGGAAGAAATTGAGACGAGTTATTCTAAACCCGACAACACACATACAATGTAATCAAAATCTTAATAGGCACCCCCGTATGGTGCCGGGTTAGAATAGCACCTCCCCCTTTCTTCCCGTGGGTGTCGTAAGAGTCGACTCTGGGAAAGGGTTGGTTAGTGTATTGTGGGCGATGGGCTAGCAATCTATCACTACAATATCACGTTTAACCATCTAGTTACCCTGAAATTGCTAAACGTGGCACTGGATTTTTTAATTCATGTGCCCTGCCTACCCCTCTTGGGAATACAGGCGTGAGAATATGTATGTATGTATTAGGCACTTATACACCTAACCACGTCACACAAGTCTCCGGTATCGATTGGTCCACAGGCATGTCAACAGCGCCCCAGTGAACCGATTCTGCATAATCAACGCTTCCCGGATTGGAACTATTGGAGCCATTGCTTTCGAAGTGATTGGAGCGAGAACTCGAGCTGACGAGCAATCTTCTACTAATATCCTTCGAACTAGATTGCCACGTGCCACTTTAATTCGCTTGCCTTGTTATGTGACAGTTCCTGTGGTGATGTTGGAGTTTGGCTGCTATTAGGTTTTGTTGGTTACGGTTTCGTTGTTAGTAGATGACGATGACTGTCTAACGCAGGGGTCACCAAATGGCGGACCGCGGTCCGCATACGGACCGCCGACCCATTGTATGCGGACCGGAAAAATATATCTTCTTTCATCTTCAGGATTTAATGTCAATAGTTTGCACCATTTCCATTCCAAACTTCACACAGATAATCAACAATAAAAAATGACACTGTTTCTCAGAGGTATGAAAATAATAATACCTTTGTATTAATTTCTGTAATTAGGTACCTTTGTTCAATTTTTTTATTAAATGTGTGGACCGCGAATGTCATTTCATTTCTTAAAATGGACCCCGAGCGAAACTAATTGGTGACCCCTCTACTCTAACGTATCGGCTGTAAGCAGGGTGTGCATTGTCACTTAGGGTTAATTTAACCAAATAAGTATAAAATTTAGTCTTGGGGTAATCCATTCTTATCCGTTTTTTTGTATGAAAAATTGTGGCGTCGGGTTAAGAATAATACCTTTCCATTTCTTCCGTGAATGTCGTAAGAGGCAACTAAGGACATAGGGTAAGGTAGGTATATTTAGGCGACAGGCTAGTAACCTATCACTATTGTACCTGCCACCTTAAAACCTGAAAAATGTAAGCTAGTAGTGGTCACAAAACGTGAAATAGTCATCGTTTTGTCTATTTAGCATTTTGTGCCACGCGGAAAACGATTTTTTATCTAATTGAACATATTTTCATCTACACTAATATTATAAAGAGGAAAACTTTGTTTGTTTGTTTGTTTGGTTGTAATGAATAGGCTCAGAAACCACTGGACCGTTTTTGAAATTTCTTGCACCATTCGTAAGCCACATTATCCACGAGTAACATAGGCGTAATTTTATTTTGAAAAAAAAGGATTCTGTTAAATATTTGGGTTTAGATATCTACATCTACACTAATATTATGAAGAGGAAAACTTTGTTTGTTTGTAATGAATAGGCTCAGAAACCTACGACCCCAAAATCCGAAATTTACGCGAACGAAGTCGCGGGCGGAAAGCTAATTTATTATATAGTACTAATTATATAGTACAACCTTTACAAAGGAGGTTTTCTGCAAATTTTACTAAAACTAGGTACGTATACTTCAGAATTCCGACATCCTCACAAACAACTAAATCGGCACTCGTTCAACTCCCAAGACATTTACATCGGCTGTGAGCATGACTTGGGTGTCGCACGACAAACTTGTCTGAATCACTTTGTTAAGACGTAGACTGAGATTAAAGCGTCTCAAGTGCTGTATAAGTACAGAGAGTGCAATGTTTTACAAAGTTGCTACCAAGGATAGAATCGTTTGAAATTTTTGAGCGCTAAGTTTGAGCGAAGAGCGTGGAACACTAGAACCAGTATATTCCTGACCCGCCATAGAACCTATTTACAGTCAACGTGATTAACATTGCGTTGCTTTACAAAGGAAAACTTAATTACTTTTATTGAGATATCGTTCTTCGGTGGATCAGGATCAATTGGATTTCCGTACTGGGGGATTACCAGTCTAAATGTGTCCATTACCGTCTAAATGTGATGATTCATTAAAGTTTACGAATGAGTTGAAGTTTTCCACCTGCGATCGACGAGATGGCTTAAACCTATTTAAGCCGTCAGTTAGATTACTAAAGAAATTGTATGCGTATTTTTTCTTTTGTCTGATAAAGGTTAGTCTGGTGTTAGGTCCATTTCTTCCGTGGATGTCGTAAGAGGCAACTAAAGAAATAGATTTAGGTATGCTTTAGGCGACAGGCTACCAACCTGTCATTATCAAACTATCTCCATCTGTTTTCAAACCTAAAACTATGCTAAAAGTGGCTGCGCAGCGTGAAATAGTAATAATCATGGTTTGTTTAGTTACATTTCGTGCGCTCTGCCTACCCCATTTGGGAACACAGGCGTGATTGTATGTAAGTTCGTATTAAAAAATACGAAGGTACAGAGGGTTTAGAGGTTATCGAGACAGTACGGCGTGGTATAATTTTTACCCAAGTGCGTTGTCATAAGAGCACGTACTCCTAACAATGTACTATTTACGTACGAGAATATCTTGTTCCCAAGATTCATTACTTCCAGCATACATGACAGCCAGCTGAGGAGAAGAGCCTTCTCAAGGACTCTTAGCAACAGTCCTTGCACTCAAGGGCTAGTTTTCCTCGAGGAAAGGGTATGATTTTACTACGCAGCAGTGTCTTCATTTGGTTCAAGGGAATATTAAGAATACTTTCTTTGGGTGAAGTTAATAGTCCTTTGTTGTTTATAATAAGATCTTTTGTGAATACAGTTAGCATGTTTTCTTGTGAGTTATTACTTGATGCATTTAAATTTACAAGGTTTTTTTCGTGCTATGTCTTTGTTTCATGTATTCGGCTTCTTTATTTATCTGTATCTTGACACACAAAGTAGGTATGAACTAGAATTTAGTCTTAAGCTTGAGGAATTTATTAAGATTTTCGTTACTGTTTCATTATTTCGTCTGGATGGATCAACAGATCAACACTAATAAAAACTTTGATCGACAAGAGAATGAACGTAGGTAAAACGAAAGTTATGGTGATAGAGAAGAACGACGAAATGATTGAATGTGTTATAACAATTGGGAGTGAAAGGTTAGAACAAGTGAGAGATTTTAGGTATTTGGGATGTATGTTCACGAGTGACGGTAAGTACGATGAGGATATCGAAAGTAGAGTAAAAGCGGGAAATCAAATGAATGGAGCACTTCACTCCGTTGTGAGCCGTCAGGACATTTCTGAGAATGCTCGTTTGGCTATTCACAACGGTGTGCTAGTGCCTACTTTGATGTATGGCAGCGAGAGTTGGGTGTGGCAGAAGAGACATGAAAGTAGAATGAATGCGGTTGAGATGCGTTCTTTGCGTAGCATGAGTGGTATAAAACTTACTGATAGGATGCGTAATAGCGTGATTAGAGAGAAGTGTGGTCTGAAAGAGAATATTATTACAAGGGTAGAGAAAGGTATGCTGCGTTGGTTTGGGCACGTGGAGAGTATGGATGAATCAAGGATAAAATGTAAGCAGATCTACAAGGGAAGTGTGTTAGGGCAAGGTGATCGAGGGCGCCCTCGAAAAACGTATATCGACCAGATCGGCGATGTACTAAACAAAGCCCAAATAAGGAGTACCCGAAACCGTCGAGCGAGTATGACAAGAGTGATGAATGTGAGTGAAGCGAGAGAAGTATGTCAGAATAGATGCGAATGGTGCTCTGTTGTCTCTGCCTACCCACAGGGAATAAGGCGTGACGGTTATGTATGTATGTTATGTATGTATGATCGACAAGAATGTTAGTACCACCTTTCGCAAGTTCAACACCACGAAACTCGTACCTAGGTCTAACTTAGCACGATTCATGCTAGCTTTTTGATATGTAAATTCTGTACAAATAGGTTCTATTAAAATACCCTTCCAACTGTTATCTATAAGAAATTATATACCTATTAGCCGGGGAACCGTTAGACTTATCTGATCGAATGGAATAGGTGTAGCCCTGAATTTCGCCGCTTTGTCTAGTTTTAATGTCGATTGTCGATATCGATGTGTTATGGTATCGCCGCTGGCAGATTCACTGGTGTTCTTTATACGATGCGATTATAGAGAACGAATTATTTGAATGAACTATATTAATTGTAGAATCGTGTGATGTGGAATTTAGAACAACATTTCAAAGGACTAAAGAAAAAGGCTACTTTAGGTTTTATTCGACAGGATAGCAGTTTGTTACTGTGATAAACATAAAAAAAGTAAAAGCGGCGAGGACATCTAGAATAGTCATGGTTTTGTCTGTGTAACGTTTTGTTGATTAGCCTCGCCTTTTGGAATACGAGCGTGATGTATGTATGTATGTATGGACGAGGTGCAGAACACCCCGTGCTGTTGTAGGTAGGGGAAAGTAGTACGAGTTGATCCCTTGGGGTAAGATGATTATTTGCAATTGCACTGAAACCACTAACGCCATCTAGTGTATTTCACTTTCAAAACATAGGTCCGGGCACCCCCGCGCCTCAGTCAAATCGCAATGGCCGCGTGATCGATACGTCGATATTGACAAGAAAAATTAAAAATTGTGTACGGCTGATTTAAGGTAGGCATGACTTTGGGCTTATATTACTTTTATTCAAACAATGTTAAATGTTATTACTTTCATGTTTGTGGCTTACTATTATTCTTAATTTTAGTATTTGAGCCATATGAAAATAGCCACGTGCTTGTAGGTTATGGTAACGAACATTGAAGAAAAAAGCGGGACTTGGGTCAAGATGATTCCTTTCTATATGGACGAGATGATCCCTGGGGATTATAAGGAGATTATAAGGAGAGATAATTTAAGTTCGTTATTCGACACTAAATGTTATTTTATGCTACTGTTTTGATTAATCTCATTACGATTAATGTATCTGATACAAATTAATAACTAAAGAAGACTGTTTTATTTTTGTTTTTAAGATTTGTGACCTTTCAAGTCATTAGACTGTTGAGTTTGTTAATTTTATTACCTTACTTAACATTATAAGTAAGATGTAACAATATTTTAAATAAAGAATATTATGTTTAAATATTGGGTATATTTGTTTTTATAACATTTTCTCCATAAATATATTTGTTTACTCGGAATGGGGGTAAGATGATCATAGGGATCATCTTACCCATAGGTGTGTACAAGATGATTACTTTGTAAAGTTTTTTAAAAAAGGTGATATTTTGATGAAACATCAGTTAATTTCTGGTTTTGAGTATTAGGAAAGTTGAATAGATAAATATACTAGTAATAATTGCCTTTATTGTTGTTTTAATATGAAAAGAAACGCATTTTACATAGATTCCGGCTTAACGGGATCATCTCGTACTACTTTCCCCTACTTTGACATTCAGCGTATCGTTGAGAGCTCAAAAATTGCTGTCACGTAGGTATTATGGAAAATGTGACAGCTCGACCTAAAAAAGTAAATGCGTTTTTTTTTCTATGTTCAACAAGTTCAAGCATACAAATTTGCTATTGTACAAATTTGAGTAATTCAGGAGCTATTTTGTAAGAAAACAATGTATGAGGCATCACATTTCCGACCTTGTCCACACTGGAAATATGGATTCTAGACCCATGAGTCCAAAATAATTTCATTGAACGATCTAGCATTGTAATTTGGTCAAATACAAAAGCGAACGGCAATTTGACCAATCAGAACGCTGGATCGTTTCGTAATGGCCGCCATTAATCCGTCTCGTAGATCGCATGCACTTGTACTCCAGAGCATCGTCATGTATAAAGTCTCCTGCATTTGAATAGAACACGGCCGTTGTCGCGGCATCGGCCCGCGGTGCCGATTGCAGCCGATCGCGAGATACAGCGAAGACAAGAGTGCTGTTTGTAATTAAATAATAATTAAATTTTGGTTAAAAAAAAACTGTTTGGTTTCTTGTAAACAAGGTGAAGACAAGCAGAAGGGTCACCACATGGAAAGCGCGATTACCTTTATCCATACACCGAAAATACCAGATGGATTAAAAAATTAACAGGGATAACACAGTAGTACTTGAGAAACTTCATTAATTTACAATGTATACGATGTAACGATTTTATCAGGAACACTAAACGATATACTTTTTAAAATATGGACGGTTTAAAATGCCTTTTTTTTAGATATAGAGCTTGTTTCGATGACAGGTAGATAAAAGTACAAGAATTGTTTGTTCAAATATGTTTAGTTTGTAATTGACAATACTGAACATCACGTCATTATTTAATATTAAAACTTACATACCCTTTAAGACTAAATTATTTTAAAGCATATTTATATTTAACAAAATTACGCCTCCATTCAACTTTTGTTCTGCACTAGAAAGTACTTGATATACGGTGGCAATGCGTTAATATCCCGGTAGATAACCGCTACCTATAACCGGATTTATCCCAAGACATATTCTCTACGCAACCAGATGTAGATAACAATGGCATAAACCGACCAGAGGTGCGAAATAAAGCGCGTTTTAATTAAGCTTCCTCGCTTTAAATAATGCATGTTGCTATCCCTGATTCTAATGGACCCGATTACTGCACCTTAAATCACCCAACCTAAGACACTATCACATAAGAAGCAGCTATAAATTACAGCGGATATCGCAGTGTCAAATTGTAAGTACAAAATGTAGACAGTAAATAAAAGATCAACGGAATTGAGAAAGAAAATAAAATCCCGAGAAATAAAGAGTGAGTTCAAAAGCGACAGCGATCCGAATAATCCGGCGGGATGATACGAAGTCGCGTTAGCAGACGTCATCGGCAGTCCCGTCACGTCCCAGCCAGCCTGCGACATCCAGCCTCCTGTAACAGAAAAAAAAACACGAACAACTTTCGCGAAAGTGGGCGAAGTCATTTATCAAGCTAGCGCTAAGAACTCTCGACAGCGACAACTTTTGATACAGGATACTGCCACCAGACATTAATATTAAGGATATCATAGTGGTCGAAGTGTTTTTGGGGTGTCTTCAAACAAGGAAAACTTTCCTCTTAACGGCGCCTTGTTTTTGCGCTCTTTCGGTGTTAACCGCAACCTAAATTGGACAGCTTAGTGGTTTACTCTAACAACGGACGTGTCGCTTCTCGTATAAGGTTCTTAAATGATTAAATGTTAGGCCAATTCTAAATTCCAAGCACATTTCTTTGTTGCTAAAATTCTTATTTTAATAACGTTTTAAAGGAATGCTTAACAAAACTCGTCCTAGCCTCTAATTTTGCAATTACAGATTACTTTCTTGATAAGATCTAGCTGTAAAACGTTTACACTAAAGTATTCACTAATCAAATTTAAATAATTGGGACAGCAGAACGGGTAGGCGGACAAGTTAAGACTATCTTGTTTTCCCCGCGCCTAACGAAATAGGTCGAAAATATCTTCTAACTCTAGTAAAGTATTATGCCCGGCGTTTGTTACCAAACTTCTGGCTCGTATTCTGTACACAGCTAACTTCCAGTTAGGCCGTAAACGACTTTACGTGTCGAACAGGGAAATCAAATTATCAACTCGCACCAACTTCGCACCTCTTCCAGCCCGTTGGAGATACCGGAATTTGTTGCCCCGAAATGGTTGCCCTTCGCTAGTTGAAAATTCTGTACGTTTCTCAACACAAAAATATGTGAGGGATACGCTACGTCGAACGCAGAGCACTTATAATAGAAGTCGTTGAGCGCGTATTTCCTTCCGCGAAGTATTATGGCAGGCGGTGACTTCATTGCCTAAGTAAGTAATTACAGTCAGATTAAAACAATTGAAGAAGAAAGTAAATATACCACTCGGGTAAGCAATCAATAAAAATATCGTCTACTATCACGTAGATACGCAACCTGTTCATTGGTTCAGGTTTCAATACCAACGTTTTGCGTTTTTAATCTATACTAATATAATAAAGCTGAAGAGTTTGTTTGTTTGAACGCGCTAATCTCAGGAACTACTGGTTCGAATTGAAAATTTTTGTGTTGGCTAGACCGACCGATAGACCGAGGAAGGCTTTAGGCTATAATATAACATCACACTGCAACCAATAGGAGCGAAGAAATACTGCAAAATGTGTAAAAAACGGGGAAAATTACCCAAAGTCAATATTCCATGCGAACGGAGTCGCGGGCACAGCTAGTTTACAATATAGATTGTTAGTTACATTTTCACTTTTTAATTTTTAATTTATTAGGTAACAAAAACGTTTATGAACACTTATTTCATTTAATCTCTATTGATCTTAATTCATGAAAATGTTTTAATCAAGTGTACAATTATGAATAAAACTAAACAAGAGCAAATTTTTCACACCCTAGTTGTATTTGCGTCATCTTAAAAAACAGCATAAATACGTCTCAAAATAGCTAAAGACACTTCTGTCAAAAGTGTTTCGCGATGCCAAAGTAGCTTTATTGGGTGTCTTCACCGAACTATGTGAGCTGGGAATCCAATAAGTGAACAGTGAGAGGAATTAAGGATGCCCGCGTGCAACATAGCTGCACTTTGTTCTTGATTGTCACTTTGATGTTTGGTTTTGTCATTGTTTTGCTCAGCTGTTCTTTATGGCTACTCCGGACGATCGTGCTTACTTTTTGTCTAATTTGTTTCAGATCAGAGACGAGAAAATGCTGTGAATGATCTGCTGAAACTATTTTGAGGTTGTCGGTTTATAGTTTTAGACACGTACCGCCATACCAGTACGTACTAAGTTTTTAATATGCTTTTATCTGACTTTGTATCGGTTGAGAATTGAAATGGTAGTATTACAAGAAGTTCAGTTTGCACTATGTTTGGAGAACCCGTAGGGGCAAAGATAGAAAAGATGCCTCAGTAATCTTTAACAATCAGAGCAACTTTATTAAGCAAATCCTAAAACAAAATAAACAAGATCTAGAAAATAATGTGCTAGTGGTTTTCTTAACTCGTTTATTTTCTTTTCTGTGCTTTTACTTCTTACAATGCATTATTTGTTTGCAATATTGCAATCTTATATAGGTAGAGATTAAGAATACCTACATAACTATTATAAATATTATAACGATGTCTCGGTAAACACTCACATTAATTTAAAGAGACCTTAGAACTACTCGTACGGTACGGTATGGCACAAGGACTGTAACCAAAGTTTAAAAAGAAAAAAATAATGTTTTCATAATTTTCAACAACTGGAGTAGCTAAGCATCAGTTTTTGCGCGATGTGGTGGCTTGATTAAGAAAACATTACATAATTGTGCGAGAGCGGTTGGGCGCGCCAGTGGCGCCATGCAGAGAACGTGGAACTATGTGGGGTGGGGGCTCGGGGGGGTGCAGTGGGGACACCGAGCACTACTCTCGCCGAGCGGGTCTGCCGTCGCTCGCCAGTCGTATTCTAACCACGATGAGGGCGGCACGCGACCGCGTCGCCTCCCGCTACGAACGTACGCGCGCCACAACATAAACACCGGTGAAGTGACAACGTTGATAAAGGAAACAATTGACAATCACAAAGTTCAAGTGAAAAGTGACGTTCTCAAAGTTTTACTCAGTTAAGACCAATGTGTGTAGAAAATGTTTCAACTCCTGACTCTTTTGTTAGTGACTTTGGGTGTTAATGCCGCGTATGCTCCCAAAGGCGTGGATAATTGCGGCCGCCAATCCAAAGGTGACGAGGGAAGCACGATATGCCGGGTGCGGACTCTCGAGGCAGACGGCTCCAGCTTGGCACATGCACCTTCTGTTGCCGTAAAACGTCTCAATGTGGAGTGCAATCAGTTGTTGCTTTTCGAAAGTTATCTGGAGGCGAACTATTTTCAAAGGTTTTCGACGCTCACTGAACTAACACTCGAGAACTGTAAACTCCTCAGAATACCCGGCAACGCGTTCGAAGGATTACGCGAACTAAAAAAGTTGTCGATCCGATCCAAAAACTACGATTGGAGTCCAAATAAAAACTTGGAGCTATCGCTGGGAACTTTCAATGGGTTGAGGGAATTACAAGTACTCGACTTGGGCAGGAATAATTTGAAAGCAATACCATCAGAAGTATTCTGCCCGCTGGGTAATCTCCAAGTTCTAAACTTTACTCAAAATAAGATCAAAAGCGTGGATCGCCTTGGATTTGGGAAAAACTGCGGTTCCGGTCTCCGAAGTTTGGATTTAAGTGATAATGATCTCAAGTCTTTGAGCGATGAATCGCAAATCACCAGCTTGAAGAATCTACAAGAATTGCGTCTGCAGAATAATAATATCACCGATATCTCAAGTGAAACATTCAATGGACTCATTTCTCTGCGGATATTAAACGTTTCCTACAATAACCTCCAGATAGTACCGGAGGGCACGTTCTCGAACACGAAGGAGTTACGAGAAATGTATTTAAATAATAACCAGCTATTTGAATTGGCCACAGGCGTGTTCCACCGATTAGAACAGCTGCTTGTCTTAGATTTATCTAATAATCAGCTCTCGAGCTCTCATATCGACGGAAGAACATTTATCGGCCTTATACGCTTAGTCATTCTGAATTTATCCAATAACGCCTTGACGAGGATAGATGGTAAGACGTTCAAGGATTTATTCTTCCTTCAGATATTAGATTTAAGAAATAACTCCATTGGATATATCGAGGAGAATACATTTCTGCCCTTATATAATTTGCATACGTTAAATTTAGCGGAAAATCGCTTACATACTATTGACGAGCTACTTTTCAACGGATTGTTTGTGTTAAGCAAATTGAATTTAAATAACAACCTTTTAATCAACATTGACCCAAAGGCTTTTAAGAACTGCTCCGACCTTAAGGAATTGGATTTGAGTTCTAATCAGTTAACTGAAGTCCCGAATGCTATTTGGGAATTATCTCTTTTGAAAACTTTGGATCTTGGTGAAAATCAAATATCAGATATAAAGAATGGTTCTTTTAAGAATTTGGATCAATTAACTGGCTTAAGACTAATAGATAATGTTATTGGCAACTTATCAGCCGGTATGTTTTGGGATGTACCCAGCCTACAAGTATTAAACTTAGCAAAAAATAAAATTCAATCTATTGAGAGAGGAAGTTTCATTAGGAATGCGCAACTAGAAGCTATTAGATTAGATGGTAACTTCTTATCTGACATAAATGGAGTTTTTTCCACTTTGTTGAGTTTACTTTGGCTTAATCTGTCAGAAAACCACCTAGTCTGGTTTGATTATGCTTTTGTACCCAGTAAGTTAAAATGGCTTGATGTTCATGGAAATTTTATCGAACATCTAGGTAACTATTATAAACTAAAAGACGAAATAAATATCAAAACTTTAGACGTTAGTCATAACCGAATTGTGGAAATATCACCGTTAGCCATACCCAACAGCGTCGAGCTGTTGTTCATAAACAATAATCACATCAACAACATTCAAGTAAACACGTTTATAGAGAAACGCAATCTCACACGGGTTGATATTTACGCAAATGAGATATCTCATTTAGATATCAACAGCCTCCGGCTGTCCTCAGTTCCCTTGAACAAGTCACTGCCCGAGTTCTATATCGGAGGAAATCCGTTTAATTGCGATTGCTCCATGGAGTGGTTGCCCATGATAAACAATATGACTGCCATGAGGCAACACCCTCGGATAATGGACCTCGAAAATGTCCTCTGTAATATGACACACACGAGAGGCGTTACGCATCTACCCCTAGCTAATCTTAAATCTACAGACTTTCTATGTCCGTATGAGACCCATTGTTTTACTTTGTGCCACTGTTGCGATTACGTTGCCTGCGATTGCCAAATGACCTGCCCCTATAATTGCTCTTGTTATCACGATCCAACTTGGCATACAAATGTAGTCGATTGCTCCAGCAAGCGCGCAATTGAAATACCAGAAAAAATACCCATGGATGCAACCGAGGTCTACTTAGATGGAAACGACTTTAAAGAATTGCAAAATTATGCATTCATCGGGCGAAAAAATATGAGGTCGCTGTATGTTAATTCGAGCGGAGTCGAGAACATACAAAATAGGACTTTCGCCGGGTTATCCTCCCTATTAATATTAAATCTTGGGAGCAATAAACTGAAACATTTAAAAGGCTACGAGTTTGAACATCTGACGCAACTTAATGAACTATATTTGCATGACAATTTTATCAGCTTCATTGCGAATTCAACTTTTTCATCTTTATATTCGCTAAAAATTTTGAAATTACATGGTAATAGGCTAGTAGATTTTGCTGTTTGGAATTTAAATAGTAAGATGAATTTAAATGCTCTGTCGTTAGGAAACAACATGTGGTCATGTAAATGTAGATATCTACAAAGATTCACAGCCTTCGTCGCTGACAACGTTCCTAAAATAGTCGATATCTCAGACTTGTTCTGTTGGAACGCCGAAGGGCAATTACCACAAAAGAAAGAACTCAATCTGAACGGCACGATATGCAGTGACTATTACGCCGGAGATTCTGTTATAGATAACATGCTGGTCTCAAATTACATGCCCATGATGGTGACTACGCTCACGGGTTTTATGCTAATCATGCTAGTCATCCTTTTGATTTTCTTATTTAGAGACACAATTCGCATCTGGCTTTATACAAGTTGCGGAATAAGATTGTTCCCATTCACCGGGGCGTGCGATGACACTGATAAATTATACGATGCCTACGTATGCTACAGCCCTAAGGATGATGACTTTGTTATTCAAACGTTAGCTGCTGAGTTGGAAAATGGAAGCCCTTCGTATCACCTTTGTCTGCATTATAGAGATATCCCGCAACACAATTCGCCTTACATGCAATGCACGCTGCCACTGCCAGAGGCCGCAGAAGCCTCTAAGCGCATTATAATTATCCTAACCAGGAATTTCATTGAAACTGAATGGTCGCGGTTCGAGTTTCGTCAAACTTTACATGAAATTCTGAAATCTCGAATTTATAGCTTAGTTATAATTGAAGACAGCTCAGTTTTACCTGAAACCGAGTGTGATCCTGACTTGAAGCCATATTTAAAAACTGGTTCGCGTGTCAGATGGGGCCAAAGTAAGTTCTGGGAGAAATTGTGGTATGCGATGCCGGATCGTAAACAGAAATCGAAGTCTTCTAGTTATAGGAATAATATAAATTCGTACACTATGAGAAGTAATGTCCAGAATGGAACTATGCGGTCTTTTTCGTTCACGGAAAAGGTTATAGGTCCAGTAGGTAGCATGGGTGGTGCTCAGGAGTTCATGGAAGTAGGGTCACAGCAAGGCCAGGGGGCGTCGTACGGGCCTGATGGCAGGCCACCATCGGATCATATTTACTCATCAATAGACTCCGATTACTCCTCGTTAGAACTCGGAGGGGTCAATCCTAACCGACGGCGGGAATTCCGCCACTGGCCCCCGCCGCCTCCCCTAATCGACACCCAGCCGTCAGGCCAAGCCTACCTTGTCTAGTCCGTGCTTCTCATGAACTCAGTTATGTAAAACCATTTAGTCAGCTTCATGTGAATCATTGTAATTGCAACACGCGCTATACCAAATAATTAAAAGTTTAATCTATTTTTGTATTTTCTCGCCGTTCCAAAAGGCGTATAATATGTTTCGTAATGTTGGTGTAAATACATTCTATAAGACTGCTGTAGAATATGTTGATTGTAAATAATGTAAATATATGAATGTCCATATTATTTTTAAGTCACGAGTATACTATTTATATACTTTAATAAAGCCATTGTGATAATTTTTGCATAAGTTGAAATTTTATTTCTTTTATTTATACCTGTCCTTTTATAGACAAAATGAACAAATAAAACACTCAAATTATCTTTTCAATGAAATATGCTCACCATTGCCTTATTCTAATTACATTTTTCTAAGTATATTCCATTTTTCTCAATGATTACTTACAAAGGTTTATTAGAATCTTTTATAAAATATATGGTAACCATTTTCATACGTTTCAGCACTAAGCTCAATATAGAAAAGAAACAATTCAAAGTTACGCGAGGCGGCTATAAAACCTCTCAGCAAAGTGAACATTACACAAGGGAGAAGGGGACCTTCTCAAAAGCTCTAGATTATAAAAAGGTTCTTATACTTGCACCACCTAAATCTGACAAAGCACAGGACGGCAAACGTGACTAGAATGCAGCGGTCACCTCTCATACCGTATCATAGGCCTAAAGGTAACGCGTTTTCAGAATTTTAAATTACACCAACGTAATCTACAAACGGAGGCCGCTTGCAAACTGTGAGGTTGCAATTGTCAATTTTACTACCAAACATAAAATGTCTTTAGGGGCACTTTGGAGCCATATCAGGAGATACATCGGCGGCCGTATCATTAACCTTGTAGCCATTTGCATGTAACCTTTGGAGTCGTTCTTCACTCGTAACTTTCCTTAACTCAAGACCTCTGAATAGGTACCGACGTAAACTAAGGCTGGAAACTTTAGTATTTTGCAATAGAACTTGGCAATCTTGTAAATTGATTTCTCTGTATCTACGCACATTTGAATGTTAACGTTGATCATTTAATCGTTAAACCCGCCTTTTTTTAATATGAAATACGTAACGTTTTTTTAGTTTTCTATTTATTTAATCCGTTTCTTAGTTAATTCTACTGAAATTGAAGGACTGTATACTTAAGATAGTAGGTAGATCATGAAAATATAGTAGTCGTTCTAGGCATATATTTTGGTGCAAGTGCACAGAAGTAAATAAATCAAAAATTGTACACGAGGCGACTAGGCAGGTAAGCTATTTAAGTTATTTAAGTGATTACAATAAACTCTAATATGTACACTTTATTTTCTGCGCGGTAGTTAACTGCAACAGGACACTAATACGCTTCTACTCTGACATAGGTACTCTTTCATACAATACACTTATACCCTCTAATTGCAATTCCTCATTAAGAAACTTCTTATTTGGCTTCTCTAAGCAGAACTAGTCAATAGATACCTACACATATCTGAGAAAATTAATAATGGTAAATTTATGTGGACAGTTTATTTTAGAGCTTAACACAAAAAAAAATCTTACAAGTAGAGAAGAATCATCCTGTAAAATAATTTGAGCTAACACTGATCTACAAACAGTGGCTCAACAATTAATTAAGTCACACTCTTTAACCTTTGGACTTTCAATTACTTAATACATTGCTCAGTTTTCGGAACTATTTCCACAGTCCTTCTAACAGCAAAGTGAGTCATTTGTTAGGTTTTATCACACACTGGGATATGATACTTTTACGACAGACATTTCTTTATTAGTCGTTACGTCACCAACAATGAGTCATCAAGCTATCGTCCCACTCTCGTCTATCCGGTCGAGTCGTGGATTAACACAAATGGGCTCTAATTGAGGTCTCCGAGGCATAAGGAGCCCCATTGAGAACGGACAACTTCGTTTGCCAAGTTTGTGCTGAACGGAAGAGGAGGATAAACGATATACGGTATTATGGTTATAAAATAGGAAGCCCTAAAAGTAGTACAAGAGAGCTAACAATGTTTATCTAACTCCATAAAAGCTTTATGTAATAAAGGAAGTCAACTGTTAAGGTACAAACTAAAGCAATATCATAAAATTGCACTCCCAGTTGCAATCAAGACTTGTAAAGTGAGGAAACAATTGTTCAAAAGCAAAATAGTTACGAAACACCGGTAGTCCTTTTTTTTCTGTTAGACTAAGGCGTAATGCATAATGACCATAAATCTAACAAATGTTATGACTGACTGTTAAGTTTGTAATACAAACTTCAATGAAGAAAGGGACCGTAAAGTGGTATTGTGTTATTGCCTTTGCTACCTGCGTCTCAGTTCCTTTTATTATGCTAAGGAGTCATTGTTTGTCTGGAACATTACTAAGCTCATAGCTTGGCGTATTGTTGAAACTAGCAATTTGATAATCAATTCATTTAGATCGCTTTTGATACGAAAACCTAGGTATCTATACTTTGCGATTTATTTAAATGTTGTTATTTTTTTCGCATCTCAAAATACACGGCATGAAAGCTTATAATTCTCTCAAATATCAAATTCCTCTTCTCTCAGAAAATGTTTATTTCAATACGCGATCAAAATTTATGTACAAATTACAAGTACGAATATTGTCGTATCATTGGTATTGATTTCAAGGTAATCAAAATCATTACTACGAGCTTAATAAATGTCGGCACAATTTTTCGTTTCTAATGACTTTCTTGCTTTTGTCTTATCATGATCTGTGTGACCTTTACCGGTTACGCAACCCGAAGAAACCTTTGCAAAGATAATGAAAGTACTTTAATTGTGTTATTAATCATACTGTCCTTAATCTATGATTAAATATGGGTTATGAGAATCAAATAGATCGTCTATGTCATATACCTCTATGGTCTCCGTGTCATTACTCTGACTTTTCGCTTTTGATTGACATTACAAATAAATGATTCGATTCGTAA